>JAECUM010003067.1:0-147650 GCA_016617855.1 Megalonaias nervosa | reverse complement strand
TCAAAACATTATTATAAAGTTATCTAACGGGAATTTCTATAAGTGATTAGCATTACATTTTCTGATTCTGAAAAACGTTATTATAAAATGAATCGCGAAATCTATGATTGTATACATCTGCTTTGGTTAAAATATTTTGGCTTCTAAAACTGTTTGTACAGAAAACGAAATCCAATGTTGGCTCAATACAGCGGCTTATACATTACAGACAGACAGACTTCTGCAGTCTGGAAATCGATAATGTTCTGAATTAGTCAAGCCTAATACACAAATCAATACAGAACACCGGTTTCATATGAGGTTATATATTGCAACATCTATTTCTCATTCTAAGGTTTTAAAATTACTATATTGATTCATACAAGATGATTTTAGCAATTTGTTTTCTTCCCTTAACGAACAACGATGAAAAGATACAAGCAAAGTTGTTACCTCAGATGATACTTATACCTAACATTACATGCCATGTGCGATTATCACAAGCTGGAAGACAGTATTATCTCCCTTTGAAAAAAAAAACACAAATAAGACAGACAGAGTTATATTTCTTCGGCTATAAGTAATGTTTCAACAGAAGCTATCAGAAATAATTTATTATCATGATTATTCAAATGAAATTTAATTTTTCCGCTTACTTTCCGATGATATTCAAATAGCTCTTTCATTGCTATTTATTAAGAAGATACTTACTATCTTTTACAAAAACCTTCGACCGGTCTAAGTCGATATTTATTTTTGTACATTTTCCATGATTGAATGGATCATGAAAATTATTGTATTTCAACATAAGTTCGTCACGTAATTTTCCAAGATAATCAAAATATTTGCTGTCATCTGATTTGATAAGCAAGAGTTTAAGTCTATCAAATTTACTAAAACAAATACCTGAAATTGCATCATTAAATTCAAATGATAATTGCTGGCCATTAATCATTAATTTTTTGATTTTGCTATTAACATCATTGACTAATGTTAAATTTTCGAACATTATATTTAATTATTAGACAAAATTAATTAAATATGTCACCAGTACTAGCATAATGCCCAATAGCTAGTGTATTAATTCCGTCCTCACAGTATCTCTTATCGTCAAAATTACTTAGTCCACGTTTTATAATTGTGTCTGTTTCAAGTTTCTGATGATTTGTTCTGATAACATTTGTTTTGACAAAATTAGTGCAGCTCTTTAGTGCTGCTTTAAAATCATCAAATTTCATACATTTTTTTACATACCCACGAGGAATGCCTTTTGCTTTTTTTGTCAGTTTATTATCATCTAAAACTACGGCATACATTTTACTTCTTAGTCCGACAAATTCCTTAACTGGCACAAACATAAATTCATCTTTCACTTACCAATAACTTTTTATTTGCATCATCATGAAATCCACTACTTTTTGGATAATCCGATAAATCAAATAAGTCACGGTATTTATAAATATCTTGATATACATCTTCACATTTTATATTATAAACTAGCGAATCTGTATCAGTAAATAACAACTCCGAATCTGGCCACTGCTTTTTGGTAAAATTATAGTGAAAATCCTACATCAGACACTTCGATATATCTTCGTCTTTCGTCGTTGTATTGCAACAAGATTTTCATTAAATATTTTCATCCTGACAAAACCGTCATCATTAACTAATTTATTTCTGCGATTTATATCGTTTGCTATTTCAATACTGATTCGCTTTCTAATATGTTCCATCGTCTTACCGAATACAGAAGTGTTCTTTAACTTGAAAAGGTTTTTCTCAAATTCAGTTTTAGCCACAGCACGACGCTTAGTATTTAAATCAATATAATCTGCCATCCATCTCAACTGATTAAATTTTAACACACGATGAACTTTTCTCAGAATTAGCCCAGCATCTACTGCTTGTTTTAAATTTTTGTAATGCATCACGTAATTTCTTTTATTTAACAAATTCGGAACTAGCTTATTAACAATTGAATTTTTTGCTGTTGTCATTGCTTGTTGTTCAGGTGACAATAAACTGTAATCGATTATCATAGACTCTGCAAAAAACGGATAGTCGTTATGATGATAATGTAACGAACTAGGATAATCGAGATCAACTTCAACAAAATAACCGATATCTTTTGGAAGATTTTTTTCAGTTCTTTAAGAAATTGATCTGGAGTTATCCAATGAAATCCACTGCACGGCATCGGCTCTGACATTGCATATCCATAAAAATTGACACAGTCTAGACAAACAATATAATTTGGTGGAAGGTTTATATCATAATATTTCAGATATTTATTATTAGCTACCGCATATTTTTTGTTATAACGCTAATTCCGCCTCTGATACCTTTCCCCATAAAATTAAACATATTAACATCTGTCAAGAGATCCAGTTCTATTTTGCTTGTTTTAGCAGGGCATCCCATGATAGTCCTGGAGCGGAATAATACCAACAAGGATCTAATCCATAATTTTTATGACTAACTCGACGAAAACTTTCAAAAACATCTGCTAGTAATAAAATATGTTTTCAAATATATATCATGATAATCACCAAATGTTTTACAACTAAATTTATTCCAAATATTTTGTGCATATTTGTACTCGTCATCTGTAATATTTTCATTTTTTAACTGCGAGTAAAATTTATCTTTATTAGGAAGAGAAGTTTCATCAAATCTGCTCCAGTCATCGAGATGCTCGTACGGAAAGATACCTTTTTTGTTAGATCGACGTAGTTTTCACCAGTGCAACTTTTTAAATTATTGAAACTGCTACAACCTTTTACAAGCTCGTCCAGTGATGCTGCCATAAATTGCAGGCTGTCAATAAAACGTAATTTGCCAAGAGTAACTGACATATACTTTTCAAAATTGTTTAGGATGCATTTTACTGTTTTATTTAATTTTAGTTTAGATTTAATTTCTTCACCGCCAAAAGCTTCTACAATGATATGATTATCATAGCCACGAAAGTTATGTAAAACGACAGGAATAAAATCTGGCGCACGAAATTTTAAATTACAGTTGTTATGAGCTGCTCCGTTATATTGACCGGTTAAATGGCAGTGATCACGCACTTTTTGTTCAGACAGAGGTTATTCACAGATATGACAATTAACTGCATAATCAAGTTGTTGTTTGGATGTTATTTTTATTGGAGCTGTTTTGAATAATTTATTAGAAATCTTTTTAACATCGTTTATTAAACCTTTTAATAACCCATACGGCTGGAGGTTCAGATTCGCCATTGCTACATCTGTATAACTTTACTGGAGTTGAAAAATTATCGTTAGCACAACAAACTACTTTATAAGCTGCTCCACAAGGAACATGTTGCTTTATTTTTCTTGTACTTGATTTATTCGGATTATTTTCTGCGCCGGCGACAGAAACGAGTTGACACTCAAAATCAGCATAAATAACAAACGGGATAGTTAGCTTATGATTATAATTTTTAAATTTTAACACTTTTTCTTTTTCTCCTGGCATGGTTATTATTTGAACGTTAACACAGAATTTGAGACTTTCTTGCAGTTTTTCATCTTTAGAATAACCTCGCAAACATCTGTAACAGAAATATTTCTTATTTTTATTTTTATTATATTGTCTGCCAACTAAGCCGTTAAAGCTTTTTATCCAGCAATAATGTCCTTTATAAAATAATAAATTTATTATCTATTGTGTAACAGTCGCTGAAACATATCTTGGATAAACATTTTCTTTTTCATCTAATCCGAAAATATTTACTGAAATATTATTTTGTTTTTCAAACTTTGGTATTTGATTTTCTGCTACTGAAAAGGTTATCCAGTTAAATTCTAGTTCATCTTTGTACGGCAAATATTCTTCAACTCGATCACAGTTACAACTCTGAGGATGTTTCGCAGACAAAATTGCCCAACGATGACATTCATTGTCGCTGTTTTTGACATTTATACAGGATTTTTTGTTTTTAATTTTTTGAGGAAGATGAACATAAGAACTTCCTCGGAGTACGTTATATTTCATTGTATGAAATAAAAGTTCTTTTATTATTTCAAATTTCCAAACCGATCCTGATACAGTAAATTCCTCCAATTTTTTATTTATTTCATGATGTACTTCATCGGCGACTGAGGAAATATTTGTTTCAGTTAATATTTTTCATGATTTAGCTGTTAGATATTGTTCTGAAATTTCTTTGTCAAAATTTGTATTTTAAAAAATTATATCAATTATATCTTTTTCAATCGGGTGTAACTTTGATAAAATAACATGACACTGAACTATAAACTTGATACTTTTAAGAACTGCAAGTTCTTGCGCTACAACAGGTTGTAAAAGATGAAATAAATTTGTGGAGTTAAAATTTGCTAAAACATTTTGATCATAAAATTTAAAACTGTTATCGTAACCAGAAAATGCAGTAGCAATTTTTTCTGCTTCTATGAGACTCTTTATGGCAATATCTCGGAATTTTAACATTATATTATAGTATTTTATATTTAATTGATTTTGTGTATATTTTTCAATTAGAGATATAAAATGCTATATAATATAATGACAAACAATATGACAGCAAACGAGGAAGAATATTATTATGCTCATCCCAAGTACAACTTATATGCTGGAAATATGTTAGGTTCGGTTATTAACATAAAATATCAAAAACCTTTCGGTAAAACAACACCAGCTGAATGATAATAAGTGTTAAAGGTGATAATGCGGAACGTGTCGAAATGTTTAGAAAAGATTTTATTGATACTTTGTTTTGCAAGGACATTCCAGAAGGATATTGAGTTTATAGAGTAAACAATTCGATTAACGATGATATTATTGAAAATTTATCATTGCAAAATGAATTTCAGTCCCATCCAGTATTTGATTTGTATGAAGCATCTGACAAAGGAATTATACGAAATAAACAAACAAAAAATGTTGTTGGAAGTTTGAATAGAGAAGGTTGTTTACATATGATGGTACGTGGAATAAAAACTGATTATGTTTGTTATAAATCACATCGTTTTATTTACGAAACTTTTAACGGCACTATTTCAAATAATCTAGTTATCGACCATATTAACAAAATTATAACAGACAATCGCATTGAAAATCTAGATTTAGTTACACGAAAAGAAAATACTCGACGTGGGGATGCTCGTGGTGTTAAATATGCTAGATCAGTTATTTCAAAAAACCTTAACACCAAAGAAGAAATAAAATTTAAATCAATAACAGCTGCTGCAAAACATCATAAAATTAATTCTCGTGCAGTAAAATTTGTTGCAGATAGTATACACAAAACAGCAACTTCAACATTAACATTTGACAGGTTTATTTTTAAATATGACGATTAATGGTGTTTCTTAATTCAGTTTTGGTAAGATAACTGTGAACAAACATTAAAATATCATCGCGATAAAATTTTAGTGTTATAAATGCACTGTTATCAAGTTTATTTTTTCTGCTGCTGTTAGAAGAATTTTATCAGAATCGCCTTGCATTACAATAACATTAACCGAGTAGGCATTATAGCCCGACAAACATTTTCGAACTGCCTCAGCTAATTCTCTGTAATTTAATATATCAACTTTCTGATGATATTTTACGTCAGGAGATTCTGTTTCTGTTGTCATCTTATTATATATAATTAGGTAAAAATATATTATAATATGAACTTAATGAAACGACTTGCTGATATATATGTAAGTGATACAATCGCCAACGACAAAGTCGTTGACGACAATTTTACAACAGGAGATTTTATCTCTGGCGATGCGGATAAGTCAGCTAGTTATAGTGAAGATGATATTTTATTTAACAATGACGATGATGATGAAGTTGTTGACGTTGTTGATAACAAAAATTACAGTAGACCGACAACTGGACGATATAATGTTAAGTATCATATCGCTAAAAAAAATAATAAAATTTAATTTTACTATTACCGAGCAACAAAAAACATTTTGGCAACTTATAAAACCTTTTCTTAATCTGAAAATAACAGGCCAGCAAAGAAGCATAAAATACGATTTTATTTTTATCAAAATATTCAATTTGACGCCAGACGATAATAAAAGAAAATTACATTTCATCTCCTTGTGTAGACCGGTCAAATGTAAATATGTACTGATGAAGTATGAACAAATTTATACTAACATTATTTTATAGACTTAGTTGGTACCTAGCTGTTAAATTTATCACTATATCCCTGCCATTTAACTAAACTTGTATTGCCTTTTCTCCTAATAACTTTTTCAATAACAAACATATCCTGTTCTGTTTTCTGAAGTTCTTGTTCATAAAAACTACCAGTTATAGGTTCACCTAATAAATCTTTTAGTGCATAAGTCACTGGTATTGTTAAAAGTACTTTATCAACAACAAATACTTCTTCGCTCCAGTTTGAGTAAATCCTTTTACAAATGTTTTTTTTTTCATCAGAGAAATTCTAACTTATCACCAACTTTAAATTTATGTACGTGTTTTTGTTTGCTAATATCGGATTTTAAATTGCATTCTCTGGTGACAATTTTATTGATCTGTGCTTTGTGTTATATTCATCAACAATTTTCTGTAAATTGTCAATATATGTATTTGTATTTCTGGCTGTCTTATATTTGTGGATTTTTTCGTTTAGCGTGCGATTAAATCACTCGACGACAACGCTTTTTCCTTCACTTCTTGTAACATATTTTTTTATTTTATTTTGTTCCAAAAACTGCTCAAATTTTTTATTAAAAAACTCCGCTCCGTGATCGGTCCAGATTCTGTTTGGTTTTCTTTCTGTACTTGTTATTATTTGTTTTAACGCATCAGTTATCGACGTTCCTGTTTTATCTGAAACCGGTGCAGTAAACGCGTATTTGCTAAAAACATCTACAACGTTAAAAAGATATTTCTTTGGAGTGCCGTCAGCGCCAACGTTAAACTGAGTAAAATTTGACACACCAACTAAATCTTTCGCCCAGATATCATCGACGGCATTTGCGACAACTTTACATCGCGGAAACTTTTTTTTAAAGGTTTGTGTAGCTCCGATGCAAGATCATCATACAATTCTTTTTTACCGAGTCCCAATTTATATTTTGCTCCACTAAATCCCTGCATCAGCTTTCGGTCAATAAACTCTCTCATATTTACAGGTTTCATATCACGAAGTTCGTCTAGCATACTTTATCGCAGCTGTGCTTATCTTGTTCGCCACCGGAACGTTCCACGTTACGGTAGCAGATATCATGACGCATTGCTATTTCATCAACTTGATTGTAAGGCTGTTGTCCCGGCAGCTGATTATCGTTTTCATCCAGTTGTTTATCAAGAGGATTGTATGGTCCAGTATATTTATGGCCTGGTAATGTCCAACCTGATTTTGGTTTTGGTAATTTGCCAATCAATTTATGTATATCTATACCTGTTCCAATTGTTTCTCTGATGCTGCATTTCTGGCAGAATGTAACAATTTTATTTTGCTCAAGACAGAAATCTCTATCACAATCGCACTCGCATATCATTATTCATTAAACATCTACTAAAATAACATTGTCGCACGGGTAATTGCCCGGGATTCCAGCTCCCAACGACTGTATCGTTGGGGATAATTTCTTTAAAAATATGCTTTTTCTTTTTCCGCAGATTGCGCAAATACTTTTCAGCATTATTCTGTTATTTTTTGTTTTTCTGTTGTTTCATCGATATTTTCTGTTTTGGTTTTGCACTTGATTCAATATGTTGACATTATATCCCTTGATTATATCAAGGAGTTTATATAAAATTAATTGCAATCTCATCATTAGCATGAGAAGGTTGATTGTCAAACTGTAAAATAAATTTTAAAAAATTGAATTTAGAATCGGACATTTGTTTTATAAACATCACGCAATAGTATCCACAAGCAGTTGTTCCAACTCGTTGAATTTAATTAGACGAATAATTTATTATTTTATATTTTTGTTGATATATATTTTTATTGCGTCACCAGGTAGATTCGAAAGAATCAAAATAATTGTAATTGCAAACAGCTACCCAATGCGTGCCGGATCCGTCGTTGAAGTTTTGTATATTTATCACACACGAACCACCAGAAATCACATCGCGATTGAGTTCATCTTTAGAATAAACTCCACGAAATTTTTTTATTTTTTTAGCTTATCAAGTATATCAAAGTTACTTAGTGCAAGAGATTGCATCTCTAGAGCTTTCACCTCCTTGTGTCTGGCAATGTTAGTCCTCGACTAATTCCCAACAGATTTGGCAATAGACTTACCGTTACTCCCGCCAGCAACGGTCCTATAAATCCGCCTTTGTTTGTTTTTCGCGATCGCGTCTTTTTTTGTTTTTTTTCGTTGTCGTTTTTCTTTTTACCTTTTTTCGTTTGGGCATTATATTTATCTTTAAACAAAAATTTTCTTAATACCGTCTCCACGGACGACACCGTCGCCAGAGACATCCTTTTTCGTTGCGCCAGATACTGCTCCAGACGCTGCTGCTAATCCTAATGTACTGGCAAAATTTTAGGTATTTACGTTCTGGTTATTACAGATAATACCGGCCCAAGGAATCCATCTTTCACCGCACTGCGGTGGGCCATTGCAGTTACATGTGTAGCACTTAAATTTAAAACAAAAGGTTTTTTTTGCGATCGTATTTATTTATTTGGTTTTTGGTTAGCACTAATTTTGTAAAAGTGTCCCAAGCACCTGCTTGGTCACCAAATTTTATTTTTAATGAGACCTGCCTCTGCTTAGCAACAGCAACTGCTAATTTTTTAACTTGACCATCAGTCAAATATATTTCTTTTACAATATATTTTGTCATTATATACAGATTACAGATTAAACTTGAAGTTCTTCGAACTTGGAGTAAAGTACAAAGCACTTTAAACTTGTACTGACATTTTACCTCCGACAGAGTCAATTGTAACAAATCTGTCGCTGATCACTAGCGCGTACACATACAGTTGTGCTGCTGGAACTACTCCAAGTGTCCAGGTAATTTCAATATCAGATGTTGAGTCGATAGCTCTCTCGCTATGCTTACTAACATGAAAATAAAATATTAGGTAAAGTGTACGAAATTCTTCTGCTGATATCTGAGATCCGTCTCCGACATCCGGATATTTCTGCACTGCGTCGAGCAGGTACGTGTAAGGTCTAGTAATATTTTTATTAGAATTATCTGCAAAATTGCATTCTATCGCGGGGCCCCGAGTGGACGAGTTGTCTAAAGCGCTCTCCGTTACGGATCACTGCCATCTCACCTCTGTCTGCGTCTGCGTGGGTTCGAGTCTAGGATTCGGCGAATGTAGATATGTGAGAAAGCTTGCCAGTAGCTTCTCGTGGGTCGGTGGTTCTTTCCGGGGATTTCCCGGTTTCTTCCTGCACCATTAATACTGGCCGCCATGTATAGCCTATCGTGTGCTGGAAAATGGCGTTAAGCCCCACAACAACAACAACAACAACAGCATTCTATCGCTCGTTCTGGATATTGCTTTGAATTTAGTCTAGCGTGTATTCTCCTAACATCAGCATTATCAAATATTGCATTATTTTGTTCTTGATTACCACCTCGCGCTTGCTGCTGAAATACAATAAATAATTGTCTCGGGAGTTGCTCACTTGATGTTGTTGTGACGCGCCATGTGTAGTCGGTGGTATTTGGAACTGCTGTTTGATATATTTTATGTTGCTGAAAATAATTTCTGTTTGTATGTTTGTCGAGTATACTGTTTAATTCTGCTGTTTTTGTGATTGACGGCGTTATTCGTGGCATCCACAGCGCAAGTTTGTTTATGATAAATTGCACATCAGCTCCGCCAGCTCGAAATAAACAATCATTTTGTTCTGCCCGATCTAAAACTGGTGTATGTTTAACTCCACGAAATACTTTATTATAGTCGCGACAAAATCCAAAAATTGCACTTAACGGCAGCATTATTGTAATTTGGCGTGATCCTGCTGCAAGTTCCTTTCTCCTAAGATAACTATCATTGTAACGTGCATTTCGAAATCCAATTGTATTAATAACTAAATTTAACATTGCAACGCCGTCAGCAGCTGCGGCTGGTGGGGCTATATCAAGATTATTACAAGCTGCAGTAAGTGAAACTCTTGCAGCGTCTGCGTTAGCGGCTGAATCTGGTGCGGCTATACCTAAAACAGTGGCATTAGCAATAAGAAAACCTCTTACAATTGCATCAGCTCCATGTACTAAAACACCTTTTGAAATAAATTCATTTGACGCAGGAATTATTGCTCCTTTTGCAGTGTCTTTAAACCACATCATGTTAGTTGCAGTTGATCTGGAGTAATCATCGGAAAACGAAATAATACTTAGTACATTGCTCGCAACTTGTAGGTGACTTGAAATATCTTCGACCGTTTGATTAGCTAGCTGATATCTAACACTTTTAAATAAGCTCCAGCCGTTGTTTATAGACCTATTTCTGCTCCAGCTGCAATTCCGGCAGGTGGATTAGCCACTGTCATAATCTGGCCAAGAACTTCCAACATTGCCTTGTGAGGCAAAACAAATACATCCTCGTCTCTCGTATTAAATGTTCTAACACCAGCCTTATTTGGTTCATTAGAATTTTCGTCGAGATACTCAACATACTCAAATTTGTTACGGTGTCATCTGTGTCATAAGTCTCTGCTAAATCAAGATAATTTATAGCAGACATATTTTTATTTATTAGGTTATGTAGGTGTTAATAATAAGTAACAACGTCATTATTCATATCCAGTTGTCGTCCAAATTTATCTGTCAATTGCATACTTATTTCTGTTATCTGATTTTCAAGATTTAGCGGATAATAAAATAACTTGCCGTGAACTAATCTGCATGAGCAATCCCGGTGGAACATCTGGAGAAAAACTATATATTGTTTGTCCTTTACTGCCCTGTGCTGAGTAAGATCCAGTTGCAATAGAGCAATTTATTAATATTGTATGTACATCAGTTATATTTACTGGCAGATCACCGTCATACATTATAGCGTCATACATTATAGTTTGTTGTATGGCTGATTCATACTGTCGATGATAAAATCCTATCAGTGATGCAATACCTTTTGCTGATGAAAAATCGATAAACATATTATTTTTTAATGTTATACTGGCGCATAACGTATTATAATTCGGTGTCAGCTCAAAATTGTCAGCGACACCATTTACTTTTGTTATTGGCTCTTTTATTGTTTTATTTAGATCAGTGACATTATAAGCTCCTTGCGGAATTTTAAATGTTGTCCATAACATCGGAGATGTTTGCGGTTGTGGTTTAAATGTAAATTCATCATTTACTCCGTCTTTTACATTAGCCATAGAATGCCATGCCGTACAGGAAATTAGTCCAATCTCATAGTTTTTCTGGATCCCGTTGTATTGGCGGAATATAATTTACTGAAAAATTTGCGCTATCTCTCGCGGCTGTACTATAGTCTAGTAATAATGTTGTTGACATTGCTATTTATTATATTTTTTTATAAAATTAAGTCGCCGCGATTAAAATTTCGCATTTGTCAGATGTTAGTAAATTTTCCGATCTTACTTGATCAAGTATGTCAATTATCTCATTATCAACTTCAGCGCCAACATTTCCAGCTTGTTTTGACGATATCAGCAGCATTAATCTGCCTATCACTTCGACTACTGATGTAAATATTTTTATCCCGGTCCCAGTTGTTTTCTTTAAATGAAGCTTCTCATTGAATTCAAATTCATCTTTAAAGTTTGTAGAACCAGCTTTTCCAGATTTAATTTTTTTGCTGCAGCTTTAAAAGACTTAGCAAAAATACCATTTCTAGCTTGTTCAAAAACTTTTTGAAAATCTTCTCCTGTGACTTCACTAATTTTTACATAAGCTTTTTCGCCAACTTCAGAAATGTCATCTAATTTTTTAATGAAACTATCCTATTCATTTGGTGTCCATTTTGTAATATTATCAACATTTTTAATATTATTTTCTTTCATAAAATCAAAATATTCTGATTTTACTATTTCATCTTTTATCCTTTTTCAGTTTCCTCTTTACTTTTAGTTTCCTTTGGATTTTCAGCTGATATTCTTTCTGCTGCTTCTTCTTTTCTACGATTTTTTAGAAGAGTTTCATCTGCTATTTTAAATTTCCTGTGAAATTTCCATCCCTTGCCTAACCTTTCTCTCTAACATTAAGAGCTGTTCTGAGAAAGACTGTAGCGATAATACCCTCCCTAATTTTATCAACAAGTTGGAGTATATGTCCTTTCACAGTTTTATTTAATTCAGCATCAGACGTCTGAGCATCCACTATTATTTTATCTAAAACAGGAATAAGTTTATCATACCTTTTTGGGTCCCAATCTTTAATATCATCAGTAGCATTTATATCATTTTTTTTTTTGTTAAATTCATAATGTTCATCATCAGTTATTTTATCATTTGCTTTTCTTCTAAAAAACTGCCTTTTTCTCCAACACTCAAAAACTTTACTGTTAATGCCAATTTCTTTTTGCTCTTTTTCAATATCCTCCAATTATTCTGATAATTTTCCCAGAAGATTTCTAATTTCATGTGTACTTAACTCTGATAATCTTCTCTCAAATGCAAGTGGATTATTGATAAGCTGATTTAGTTCAGTTCGTCTAGTAGCAGGATCAGCAATATTTGCTACAAGTGCCTCAGCTAATGTTTTTTCTTCATCAGATCTAGCAACAATTTTTGCAGCAGCAGCTTCTTGTTGTTCTTTAACTAATCAAAGTATACCTTTTTCTTGTAATTTTTTAAGTTCTTCTTCTGATAATGGTCTAATTTCGTGTTGTTTTCCAAGTAGCGCCTCAGTAACTGGTTTTAAAATTTTAGCTGATTCTTCTGCGGCAACTATTTATCCACGTCGCGCTTCTTGAAATTTTTTCTTAAATTCTGCTTGAGATTGAGCAAGTTTTTTTAAATCTTCTGTATGTTTTCTGTACTTTGCTCGTTTATCCATATTATATCAAAGATGTTTGATAAAACTTACTGCAGACAATTTTCAATACAACACCGAAACATCTTAGTTCTATCATGTGTAAGTTTATCGAATAAGAAAAAGTTATATTTATCTTTGGTTGCCTTATGATATAATTCAATAAATTTTTCTTTTGCTACGTCACCACATTGCCATTTGCAATATTTCTAATGTCAACGTTGTCCAATCCTGGAAATAATATAAAACAACCATTATTTCGCCAAATGAATCTCTCAACATTATAAAAACCTTGAGCTAAATAAAGAGAGTTACATTTTTTATTACACAACAGTGAAAAATATGATCTTATTTTATTTATCTCAACATTGTTTAGCGGAATATCATCAAAAGCAACTATCTTATGTTATCTGAATCAAGTTGATTAACTGGAACAAGTTCTTCTGGTTGCTTGATGATAAAAAAATCTTCAATAGCCTCAAGATCATCACGAAGTTTATTATTATATTCGTTAAGTAGCTTGTATTTATCTTGTTGTGGATTATTTGTGTAAATATAAACTTGCTCGTAGTTAAAATTATTGCCCAGCAGTAAATTCATCATCAAATTTGTTTTCCCTGACCCAGTTCTCCCAACAATAAGATAATGACAATCTGGAAGTTCGTTGTTGTGTTTATGTTGCACCAGCCGCTCTGTATCAAAATTTAATATCGACATATTATAAATTAAGTTGACATAAAATTGTCAGACAATAAATAAATAATGAGGTATTATACAAAATTTGGAACATCATTAGGAGATTCGTCGGCTACAAGTACAATAACAAACGGCAATATTGATTTATCAGGCTACCTGAAAAAAACTGGCGATACAATGACAGGAAACCTGTCTATGTCAAATCAATGAGTATTAGGTTTAGAAACAAATTATCCGCCAATAAATGTTGTTAATACACAAGCTGTTAGTTATGCACAACTGAAATCTGTTGATAACAGCAAACTAGATAAATCTGGTGGAGTTGTCACAGGTAATATTGATATGTCAAAAAAAGGATAATAAACTTAGAAACTTCATATCTACCAGTAAATGTTGTTAATACACAAGCTGTTAGTTATGCACAACTAAAATCTGTTAACAGTAAGTTAAATAAATCTGGCGGAGTTGTTACAGGTAATACTGACATGTCAGAAAAAAGGATAATAAACTTAGAAACTTCATACCCACCAGTAAACTTTAATCCAACACAAGCAGCAAGTTTATTACAGTTAATGTATGTCGATGATATTAAACAAAATAAAGCAGGTGATACAATGACCGGCAATCTCAACATGGTTGGCAAAAAAATATTAAACTTGGAAACTGCATATCCACCAGCAAATGCTGATAACACACAAGCTGTAAGTTATGCACAATTAAAATCTGTTGATGATAACAAGCTTAATAAAGCCGGCAACACAATGGCAGGTAACCTGATGATGATCAATAACTCAAAAATAACTGGATTACCAACAACCTCACCACCAACTAATGAGACTGATGCTATTAGTTATGCTCAGTTAAAAGAAGAACTTACTTCATATTTTAAACGATCCAGTGGACCAATATCAGGCAATATAAACATGAGAAGCAACAAAATAATGACAACATATTTTCCAGTTAATCCTAATGATCTGACAAATAAAGCGTATGTTGACAGTCTGTCTGGTGGTATAAAACAAACCACAAACAATGTTAGGTATATTCCAACACTTTTTAAGGCAACTGACAACTGAGTTGGGTTTGAGGTAAGCGCATCATATTATCCTGAAAACTATCCTCATCACGCTTTCTCTGATAAACAGGAATGGACAACAAACGGAGAAGTTGAAAACTTTTGGATTAAAATTAAATGTCCTACTGCAGTTGCTATTTGACAATTTCATTTACGCTGTCGATTAAACTCTAGTGTTGGTCAAATTTATAATTGGTGGTTTGAAGGATCAAACGATGATATCAACTGGACAACATTATATAACACAAATAACACATATATCTCAACAACATAATATTTTACAATTCCTACAGCAAAAAAAACCAACAAACTGTTAACAAGTACTTGTATTTTCTATTTTATGTTGTCGTTGCTGAAATTCCGTTTCCAGGACTGACAGCATTTCAAATAAACACACTCGATGATCAAATTTAATCTGATACTATAAAATATTGTCAGAACCACCAATTATAACTGTTACGAGAGAATTTTATGATAAAATATTACTATTTATGCTTTCTTTTTGAACAGCATATTCACCTATACACAGCGGTCAACACCACACTCCTTTTACAGATATCTGTTAAACTCACAATGTGCATATATATATATATATATATATATATATATATATATATATATATATATATATATATATATATACATGACAGTTAAATTATGTTTAGCATTACATAATTTTGTTTCTATTTAAATAACAAGTTTTAATATTTAACATATACTTAACATTACTTTCACTAAGAAAATGAAAAGTATTACCCAATCACCGTGTGGGTACTTCAAAAAGTTAACATAGATGTTGCTGCTACACTTTTGCTTGTCAGTGACATAATAAGCGTTTCATATCCTTCCGTGAATGACATAATAAGTAAAAGAAATTAAACTGGATGATAAACACACAGTTACCATCTTTATCTGATATCTGATGTTATCAATGAGTTGCTGAATTTTCTGTTTTTTTTGATTAAATAAAATGTTCTTATTTATACATGCATAACTAGTTCACCTTATCATTTAGACTGGAGGACTTGTGTACACTGCATACAAAACACCAACAATCCAATAATAAAAAATGATGTTCTGTGAAAAACACGTGCATCTATGATAACCAAATGCATTATTCCAAGACAAAGGCATGCGAACACATGCATTTACACGTATGCACCATCACAAGCAATGAGAGCTTTAGTTCATTACTCATTTAGACCAACAAGTAGGTCTCCGCTTTTTTTTCTGACAGCGGAGACCAACGTTGTTGGGCCGTATTCCATACTGAAATTTTACACTGTGTTAGCCTCTCAAATCAGTTCTGATTTATCGGACGCTCGCTAGTAATTAATAGATTTATTACGACTGACCTTGGTATGCGGACGGAAACTAAAATCCCTCTTCTTTTGACTTAAAGCATTAAATCCTTCTGAGCACAGACCTTTTAGTAATAATCCATGTCAGAACAGATCACCTATGTAAACATCTATTAATGACCTTACTTTTAAATTGCTGATGCATGCGTGGAAAGCAGCATCACCCCAAGGCAAGAACAACAGCTGGAAACCATCTAGCAACGAGTATATCACATGGAACTGACTATTGCATGGGAAGAAACTGCGGTTAGGTCTAGCCGTTGCGGCAGAATTTTGAGAGACAGAGATAGACGTGTCGGAAATTCGAGATTGAGAGAATGACAAATAATTTTTACAAAAAAATCAAAACTGTAATGAGCTGTAAAGATATGCAAAATAATAATAATAATAATAATAATTCATGGATCTGGCGTGATGCAGAACAGTCTTAGATACAACATCCGGGTTATGGTGTAGGTGAAGCCTCTCCTATCAACGCACAGCATCCAGCATCCATTGAAAAATTTAAACCGCCAGTTTACACGCCGTGCCAGTTTAATTTTCAAGCATCAATACCAGTGTTTATAATTCATGTAAATGGCATGTAATTATTTTGTTGAACTTGATAATTCAGCAAAAAGTTGGTATAAGGTTAAATTAGACTTAATAAACTGCGCTGATTGTCCTTACAAGTTTCAAGCGGCTGTTTGGAAAAACAAGCCATGCAAATGGCCATCACTCCAGTACGGTGATCTGTATTCCCATCTAATTGACTCTCCAGGTAAATATTGTATGAGAGAAAAAAAAATACATGTTGTATAGCAAAGTACTTTGTTTTAACATTAAATTTACATTAAATTATCGAATCATAAGGATATAGGATATTTTCACAGATTACTTACATATTTAGTTAGCGAACAACATTCTATTATATACTTTTTGTCATATTATCACTTGTACATATTACATAAAAAAACGTAGATTTATTTTTAAAAAATGTCTAAATTAAAATTGGACAATCGTTTTAAAAACTAAAATGCAAACTGCTTTTTCAAAACTGTTCTTTTGTTGCTTTGTTCTCCAGTTCCTTTCCTCTTATTCCTTGATCACATCTGATTGTGTCTATGTACCTAATCCATATAACTATCAATAATGTCTATGAATTTAATAATAAACTGTTTTCCTGTCTCTAGGTATTTTTACACGTGTGACTATGAAAGCTTACAAAAGTCTTGAGGCCTACAATTACTTCCAGTCCGGATGGGTACACACAGTAATGAGCTATAAACCACCAAATAGTGCTTACATGATTCTGCGTGGAGATGTTATACCTTCACAACGAGTAAATGATGAACCACATCATCCTTGGGTGGCTCTTGCTATGGATGGTACAGTAGCTGTTGCTCATTGTGACTGCATGGCAGGCTATGAACATATAAACTTATATGTTCATTTCAGGAGCTTCATATATTAATATAATGCTTTGTCCTTAACATTAAAGTCTATGAAGCAAAATTAATGAACATCAGATATAATTCTTTGACCATAATAATAAAGTCTAAGAAACAAAAACCCTTTCCAATTTTCTGATAATTTATTTTCTGGGTTACAGTAAAGAGTTGGGTAGTGTGTGGTAGATTCCCATTTTTAAAATCAGAGAGTTCCTATATTGAAACCATAAATTTAACACAATAAATTATTTGGAACTTACACATCATTATTTATTTATTTTCCAGGCTTTCTGAATCCTGTTCTCACATAGCTGCAATACTTTTTGAAATAGAAGGAGCAGTACACCTAGGTTATACCAATCTGTCATGTACAGAATTACCTTGCAAGTGGAACTCTGACTTTGTGAAGAAAGTTCAACCGGCTGAAATTAAGGACATTAGTTTTTATAAAGGCACTAGTGTAGCTAGGGTTCATAACAGGATGGCAACTAGTCACAAGTTAAATTCCCATGTGCATAAAAAATCTACAGTTCATGAGCAAGAAAATTTCCTTGGCACATTGTTTGCATGTAAAACAAAGCCTGTTGTTTTAAGTACTTTTGACAAATTATCTGGGAAGTTTCATTGGCAAAAGAAGACAAATCTAGACCCAAAACTTCCACAGTGTCTGCGTTCACTATATAATCAAGACAACTGTACACTAAGTAAAGGAGATCTGCTAGAAAAATGTGCTGACCAGGTCAACAACTTACAAATCAGTGCAGAGGTCATAAGCTATATTCATGATTTAACAACAAGCCAGAGCTCATCTTTAACTTGGCATGAGCAACGCATTGGCCGCATAACCTCTTCAAAAGTCCATGATATTTTACACACAAACTTAGACAACCCATCTCCATCTCTACTTCAGTCATTATGTTATCCAAGTATGAAATCTCTTGACCATATTCCAGCAGTTCGATGGGGAAAGATAAATGAGGCTACTGCCTTAGAGGAATATGCAGTAACAATGGCAACAATTCACAAAGATTTTAAAAGGCAACCAACAGGATTATTAATCTATGACAAGTTGCCATTCTTAGCAGCCAGTGCAGATTCTCTGGCATCATGTTCATGTCATGGTCGCAGAGTTGTAGAAGTCAAATGTCCATTTTCGCACAAAGAATCAACATTAGAAGAATATATCAAGGACCCCACTTCATGTCTAACTCAAGATGGAAGGGTCTTGAAAGATAACCATAAATATTATAGTCAAGTTCAACTTCAGCTATTTGTTCACAATGTTGAAACGTGTGATCTTGTTGTGTACACATTAAGAATGACAGCTATATTACCTATTTCTAGAGACAATGACTTCATTTCTAGGATGAGTAATAGACTTAAAGTATTCTATTTCAACTGTGTTATGCCTGAACTGCTGACAAGGAGGTTGGAACACAGTGCAGTTACTTTACAAAGCAGTGTAACTGACCAAAAATTTTACTGTTTATGCCATTCTAAAGATGATGGTAAAGCAGATATGATTGGTTGTGACAATCCAAAATGCAAAATACAATGGTTCCATCTGAAATGTATAAAAATGAAACGTGTGCCAAAAGGACAATGGTTTTGCAAGGAGTGTAAAAAAAAATCCAGTTTGATTCTGAATGTTTGTAATTCTTCAGAACATACTGCATGAAAAGTACAAATTGTAGGTAACATCATTTACAACATGTATTGTCAGACATTAAATTTGACATATGTGGTTATCAATAAACTTTTGAGCAATTACTTTTATCTATACACATTTATTGCTGCCAGTGCTTTCTTACTATATATATATATATTTCATCTAAACCTATTAACCACCACAGTTCATTTCAAAGTCATTTAAAAAAGAAATACTTTGATAATGTTGCTACCACAATATGAAATTTTTTTTCAATAGAACATTCTGGGTTACTACATACTAGTAACAGCTGAGTCACTCATCTTCATTGTATACAATGCCATCACCAAGATTGGTTAAAATGGCACATAAACGGATCAGTTTATCAATGCAAGCTTGATTTTCGTTACTGGCTTCATCGTTTAATGATTTTATCATACTTATTGGTAGAATTCCTTGTAGAATTTTGTATCGGTTCTTCATGAGACCTATAATTCTTTCAACATGTATTCGTACACTACTTATATTCCGTGACGTCTCTACCTCCCTAGCAGACAACTGTTTCTTGCCTTTTGTAAATGCTGGTATGATCAGTTCTGCTGAACACACACTTGTAAAGTCATCCTGTAATGTGAATCCCCTATCTGCAAGAATCTGGTCACCTGGAAGATGTAAATTTGGAATAATAAAAAATGATGACCTTACAATCTCTGTGTCAGAAACTCGGCCTCCCCAAACTGTAGATAAAAATGTCACTGATCCCAGTGGACTGCAGCCAATAAATATTTTGATTGTGCTGTGATTTTTATAATTAGAATTACATTTGGCTCGTGCATCAAACTTTTTGGGTCTTTCAATAAATATTTCAAAGCAGTCAATTATGCATGTAATTGTAAGTCTAGGAAATTTGTTACGGAAGACACTTGGCAATGTTTTACTTAAAGTTTCCCTGTCTGGCCAATGAATAAGAAAGTCTAACTTTGCACTTAAAATATTTATCCATCTCCAAAACATATCATGCAAAGATGATATTGGAATTCCACATTGATCTGCGAGATATTCAAACGGCATATCAAGTCATAATTTGACAAGTGTTACAAACAGCTGATCTTGCAAGGATAATTTGTTGGCTAGTGGTGTTCTGTTGATAAATGTTTGCATAAAACTGAACAATGATAAAAATATATCCCACTTGATTCCAGTATAAAATATGGCTGTGTTATCATTATTTTCAATCAATCTTGATGAAAGCTTAACTATTTTCAATTTTGGTTCGTAAATTTTGCACCTGTTGTTGAAATCGGTCTTGCTCTACTCTCAAACTGCACATTTCAGTACAAGTTTTTTCTCGTTCAGATGGTGTTAGTGGTTGTTCCATTGCTGTTTGTGGCAGCGATTGTGTGCAGATCTTGTTAATGTTTGATGATGAATCTGGAGAGCCCCAGGGAGACATTGGGGATGTGCCACAAGTATTTTTCTTGGGTGTTTGCTGTGTGGGTGTTGGTGAGTGTAGTACAGCACTGTTCAGCTCCTCAGGAGACTTCTTCACCTTCTTGCTTGATGATGCAATCGATTCAAACTCAATTTTCCATTTCACTTTATTCTCATAGCGTACCATCTTCTTTTGCTGTACATATTTTGTATTTTTTGTGGCGAACTCGAACACTGAGGGTATGTAATCAGGGTGGTCTGGATCTTCATGTGGATTTCCTGTAAAGAGCAAATAATTCATGAAATGTCACAATATTTCAAAAATACTGTGTTAACTAATTTGCAAATTGACACGAAGTGTATAGCACTAAAAAATTCAGTACGATAGTAACTTGTCTAAATACTTATGTACTTGAATCATAATGGTGCATGGGTTCTAGATTACTTTTTTTGAGTAAAGCTTAGTCATCAGTTGCAGAGTGCAGGAGTTATGATTCATATATGAAAAATCTGTCAGTTACTTGCAAAACATGACACGAGATAACATATATTAAAAGTCATATTCTTGAAAAATAGTCACATTCTTGAAAAATTCAATGTCACAAAAAAACCAGACAAATACATCTATTTATTTAAAAATTACAGTGTTATATGTAGGTATACTTTGTAGTAAGCAAGAAAGGTTCGACAGTATTTGTTTTGTGTTTATGGGTGGGAAAGTGTTTGTCAATAACATCAAAGGAAAATAAAATATTAAATTCTCTTACTGTAATTTAACAATGTAAAAATTGCACATTTTATACAAATTAAGGGAAATACTACCATTATTATAAGTAGGAAAATAGTATCAGTAATTCTGATGATGTGTGGCTTAATGATTTTTGTTTCCCTTTGATCAGGGCTAGATCAGGTCCAACGTTGACGGATGGGGTTGGTGGTTTCAAATTGCAAAAGGGCAACAACGCAAAAGTTTGTGTCTGTTCACTCAAAGTGTGCATAATACCCAATAAACATACCCAAGAATAAAACGGTGGCCAAATGTCAAGTGACGTTTGTGTGTGTGTGTGTGTGTGTGTGTGTGTGTGTGTGTGTGTGTGTAAGTTACCTTCCGGACCTGGTAATAGATACACTTTAAAATAAAAACAGAAAGATGCTTATACTGTATTAAATTAATTATTGTAAAAGTAAAAACTTACCTGTGATGAAATGATCACCGCAAATGACTGAGTGTTTAGTTGGTTCCCATGGCTTTCCGTCTGGCTTGTCCCTTTTCAGTGCTGACAACCACATTTTCTGTCTTTCCACTTGTTTTGGAAACGTAAAGAATGACAATTTTTTCCCCATCATATTGTGATTTTTGCAACCCACAGCAGCACAAGTTTTAGGCATTTTGCACACCAATCTTAATGTAACAATATTATAACCTACCCGCTAGTGTAACTGCCTTCGAACAATTGTTGAGAGATTAATGTTTCACCGACAGAGAGGCGGAAGTTGGCGTATCTACGCAAGAGAGCACTCTTCTTGTTAATTACCCGGATGTTCGGATCTATGAATACATACATACATACATACTATTTGTTATTATTATTGTTATTAATAGCATTATAGTTTTTATTTTTAAAAAAAGTTATTCATCATTTTCTAGATCTCGAATTTCCGACACGTCTGTCTGTCTGTCTCTCTCTCTCGAAATTCTGCCATGCCAGCTAGACCTAACCACAGTTCCGGAAAGTCCAAGTATGCATCGGCGCGCCCTAGCGGACAGGGTAGATAACTGCGCTTTCACATTTGTCTATAATGAGATACAACGCAGGCGGCATACGAAGCAGGCAGCCGGGGAATGTGTTTAGATTGGTTCTGGGAGGCCTGTTCTCATGGAGGTCGGTTGCTGCCAGATATTTATGGATTCGGCATTCGGATTCATGATTTGGATATTTTTAATCCGACGTTTGCGAAATTTTAGAGCATATAAAAAGTCATATTAATTTAAAATACAGTTTTCACATAATAAAGACTTGAAATCTTAAATTTATTCATATGCAAATGAGGAGACAGACCGATCTATGTTGTATGTCCAGTAGCGATAGGAACGCCATTCGGCCATTACCGTCAAGTCGAGAAATAACTTTCTCTACTGGACCGAATAAACCCAAAGATAGTCCGATTAGTCCTAGCAAAGCCTGGTTCCCGGCCTCATGTAACTACCTGCCACGTGTGTGTGTGTGTGTGTGTGTGTGTGTGTGTGTGTGTGTGTATAAAATATATCGATAAATAATAAAATAAAATAGAGAGAAAAAGTCATACATATAATCATATTGTTATAAAGGATATATAATTTATCAATAAAAAAATGTATACAATTTTATATAGTGCATTGGTATTAAAGCCATTGGGAGACAATGTATCTAACTTATAAATCCAATAAGTTTCTTGTATGAGTCTATTCATGTCTCCATGCACAATATCTATTGGCATGAAAGAAAAATCGAGTAGAGAATGAGTATTGGTATTAAAATGTGTTGAAATATGATAGGAAACCTGAGGATTTCTATAACTTTTTATATGAAAGCGATGATTATTCATTCTCAACTTGCTGAAGTGTTTGCCCAACATATTGCATGTTACATTTTTTTTACAGGTTATCAAATAAATCACATAAGTTGATACGCAGTTAGTGTTATACCGTACAGAAAATACCTCTTTTGTATTAGCGCTACTGAAAGAAGTACTATCTCTTCAAGACGTTATCCGTTTCTTTCAAAACATTTTGTGCCTGAAGAAGCATACATTAAATGCGAAACTAGTTGCACAGAATTATCAGCGTTTGTGTTTGTTTTTTTTAATCCCAATTCTCAAATAATATATATCGATCGAGTGAGAGAGAGAGACACGGGAGCAGTCTAGCAGCTCGGACTCTGGACCTTCGTCTAGTTACCTGGCCTTTGGACCGTATTCACCTTGTTCAACGACATTGCGCTCCGTTGCAGTATAAGTAGATCTTTTGAGGACCATCATTGAAGATTTGTAAAGGTATTTAATGTCATTGGTCATATCTGAAGGTTTTTCACAAGTGACACCGGTGATCGATCAATTGGAGCTGGTATCACGGTAGATTAACTAAATTATGTTATATCGCCTTATCAGTTGACAAAATAGTCCAACAACGTTAGACGTATCAAATGATATGTATGTGTTGGTGCTATGTCTTATTGCCTATATAACCGCCTAGTGTAGCGTCAAAGAATTATTGACCAGTGTTGGTGACAATTTTGTTGATGTGATAACAGAACTACTTTTCCCAACATCCAGCAAGAATTGATGTAAGGATAAAAACTGGCTTTCGAACCCAACATATTAACATCTTTAATTTGGTCTGAGTATAACTGGATTGTGGCGAGCACATGCGAGATATATGAAATGCTTACACACCTATTCACATGAAATGCCTTTATCTAAACAATGCTTTGCACATCACACAAAAGTTAACTTGTACAGGGACTTGATATGCTCGTGACCGCTCAAGTAGTATGAAAATGGGCCGTTTGCATTATTTGGTATTTACCGGGCTTCCCAGAACGCGCCCCAGCCTCAAAACCCCAATACTCACTGATGTCCCCACACATCCTAGCCGTTGGTCAATTTTGATTTCTTGAGGGGATAGCTAGAGAGTTAGGGCACATGGGTGTGGGTTGGATTATTATGCCAGTTAGATAAAGTTCACTGTGGCTGAAAGGCGAAAAATGGTTTCCTTGCAAGAACTTACTATGTTCACATGCGACAGAATCCAAATTGTATGGATGGCTTGCATATTTGCTAAGAAACAAGCATATCGATTTTGAGGTAAACAATTAATAATTCAAGGTCATTGAGACGTAAAGAAGAAAATGGTTCCTGCACGAAAATACAGTTTTCCACCATTTGTGGTATGAAACAATGTTGCTGGATTGTACAAAAGTTTTAAGGAAAACAGTTTTTCATTCCCAGACTTAAATCATTAAAGGTCAAGCTCACAGTGACTGAAAGAATAAGATAGCTTCCACACAATAACATTAGATCTACAACACATGTACTTTACCAAACCTTTTAAATGGCATGCATGTGGTGTAGGGGAAAATCCTTTGGGGTTAAAAATCAAAGGCCAAGGTAACTGTGACTGAAGGGAGACAAATGTTTGCTGCAGAAACACATTAGTTATATATCACAGATCTGTACCCAACTTTGTGGATGATGTTTACTTGGGGTAAAGGTGATGGCTATTGATTTTGGGCATCCAAAGGTCGAGATCATTATGACTGAAAAGAGACATATTTGATTTCTGAAGAATCGCTTTAGGTTTACATTACAGACCTGTACCCAACTTTGTGGATTGCTTTCACTTGGGGTTAGGTTGATGGATATTTATTGTGGGCTTCCAAAAGTTGAGGTCATTGTGACTAAAGAAGAAAAGTGGTTTCTACACAGAAATTTCAGTTATCTACGTAGTGGACAGCTCTAAGATAGCTATAAGAATGAAGATCACACAGCCAAAAGCTACAGAGAACCATATATCAAGGCCAAACTCAGATCTATGATTCAACTGAAGAAGGTAGCACACAGTTAATTTTGAATAAATGTTACAATGTAATACAAAAAATAATATTTAGATTACATTCATCTTATTGAACATAATTAAACACAAAATGGTTAGTTTGACCCAGGCTTGCAAAATATCAAGATGTTTAAGAAAGAAAAATAAATCAGAATTTTTTTTTAATCAGATTTTAAAAAAATTAAACCATATTTTATGTTAATGAAGTGAATATATGAATGGTTTTCAATTGTATTTGCTCAATATACATAGTTTATAATGTTTTATTGTAAAGTAATTAAAAAGCAAGATTAAAATAGTCACTAAAGTTAAAACTTGGAGGCTGGTATCCAGGGCATAGAATGTTGACAAGTTTGACAAACTCTTCATGTTCCATAGCATAGAAGGCAGTGTTAGTGGCATTAAAGAAGCTGGCCACTTGTAGGTCTACAGCTGCTTACATGCTGATGTCTGCATCACAAAGTTTTCAATATCATAACCTTTGCTTAAGCCGTTTCTGTGATGTTGACTGAACTGGAGAAGCCTTATATTTTCCTGATACTATAGGTGTAGACTGGTTTCTCAGTTACAGGGTGGTTTTCATGTCACTGCTGCTCTGCGTCTGGTTCTTGACTTTATTGTGATGATTCATATACATAAACCATTCTCTGCAGTTCTTTATTATAAGACTTCAATATTGCATGACACCCAGCTTTTCCAATCTTTATCTGTTGTTATTTACAAATTTAGGTCATGCAATCTTTGTAGTTATCATATTGTAAAAAAGAATTTAAAAATCATTCGGATGATTTTTGTGATGGTATCTTTGGAGTGGGTTTAAATCATCAACCTTTTTGTTTGTCTGAATCATTTGGATGATCTTTTGGAATTTTGTTTGGAAGGATTGAAACCAAGATTTAAAAAATCTGATTTTAACCAAGCAATCTTGGTTTGTCTTAATATTCTTAATTTCCAGAATATCTCCCATTTTTTAAATCATTATTTAAAGTTTGTTTGCTGCAGTGTTCATTTCATTATAGTATGTGAAATGAATACTAGGCAGGAGCTAACATTAAATACTGATGTTATAAAATCTTTAGAGATAATGTTACACCCACCCCCTCCAACCAAGAAAAGAAATAGATGTGTATGGGTTAAACTACATGAAAATACATGTCACCAATGACACTGTGTTTTGCAAGGTTTTATCTGTCAAGTTTTACAATTCTTTGTATTTCCGTTAATAGATCCTTACATTTAATCGGCACCACATAGCTAATATTGTGCAGATATGACATTGAACGTTTTCTTCTACTACTAATACTGCTACTACAACAACACCTACATAGTATTCGACAAATGACCTTGAGAAAAATTACCAAAATGAAATTGGGGAAATAAACTTGATATTCTGTGGTGGCCTTGTGATGTTTTTAAAACTCAGTTTCAAGTAAAAAGCATGCATCTAACATTAAAAATTACCAATGTCTGGAATGTATAACATCATAGAATTCATGTAAAGAAACAAAATGTTGATCAAACTTTGGACATAGCATTTTATTAGCTTCTTGGATCAGGAGAGCTTATGAGATGGCCTGTCATCTGCCACCCATCATCATGCATTCATCTGTTGGCACATGTTTGTTATTGCTGCTTCTAAACTATTTGGAGGATTGCATTTGAAAGTTTACACACACATTCATTCCAAGGTCTGTTTGGACCTCGCTGAAAATGGTGCATTCCACCTATTCCAGAAAGGATGGTCATATCAGCATGGGTTTGACTGGAAGACTTCTAATGATGTATGTTAATTTGGTCTTGAATGAAAATGGTTCAGATCTGATACCCGATATGGTCATCATGACTGCCATCTTGAAAATCATGTTATTGCTACTCATGCTAAATTTAAAATTATACTTTCACTGAATTTCACTAAGACTAGTTATAATAGGTAACACACACGCTACAGTTTCAGATTTTGCATAGGGTTATATTTTTAAAGACAAAGAATTTCTCCAGTTTTCCTCACTAGTTATACTGGCTATTTAAGAAAGACCTTGTATATTGGAGGTATTGTTCAAAGAAATTTTAACACCCTTAGTTTGGTGTGTGATAAATGGGCGTAATATAGGTTATAGAGTATACAGCTTGGCCTTACTTCAAATGTGCACCTCTCAAAAAAATGCTAGCTCCGCTTAGTCATTTTCACTTCCTGGACTTAAAGAGGTAAATTGTAAAATGAAAGAGCTGAAAACATTTTTGTTTACATATTTGGTAATTCATACATTGCACTTTCAGAAGTTGGCATTGCATAGTTTGGCAAATTTCATTTTTCCTACTTTAATAGCTGCTAAAAATAGTATACTAATTCGGGCTGGCTGTTTGCAGCACGGGGGGGGGGGGAGGCATTTAAGTTAGCCGTGTACTTAGATCATGTGCAATTTCCACAAGTACAGTACATGAAATTAATATAGAAGTATGCCAACATTCTCCATTGTGCATGTTGCACATGTACCGGTAAACAACTTCGCCTTACACCCAACACTCTCTCAGAAGTTCATAATACCTTTAGTGCACCAAGGTAAAGACCACATAAGTATTATTATTGTATGATTTAATTTTGGTTGAATGGCTGAAACATTTAAGTTACAAGCATCAAAACAGTCCTTTTAAATAATTCTTATTTATTTCCCTCCACAGAACAGTAGTTATTAGTGTCAAAATCGCACACAAGCTCAGCCCCACTCCCCGTGATGAAAAGTGAGCTATTTTAAAAATGCACATTGCATGTTGTAAAAATAGCAACCAATGTTATACTAAAAGACAAGAACATGAAACTTGCCACAATTAATCCTGAGATGTCACCACACCAACATTGCATTTTATAAGACTAAATATAATAATAACTTCTTGTTTGTAAATGAAAATAATGCTGATCTGACCTCAGATGTGGCAACTATTACGACCCTGTAGTCAAATTACATATGTGTTAAAATTTAAATTCTTCTAATTTGTTTCATTTTTATTTTTTTATACCACTAAATGTTATTATTATTATTATTATTATGGTGATGATTATGTTAGCAAGGTCTAATAGTTTGTTAGAAACATCATATTTATTTAAAACGTAAATGTGACTTGTGTAAGCACCATTTTTGCATGACGGTTTTTCGTATCAAGTAAACTGTGAGAAAGAGCTATGTAAATGATTGGCTGTGACCACGTTATTTCAAAATAATACTTGTTTACGCATTGTAGTGATTTCGAAATCACACGTGTCCTTCATGTGTGTGTACATGTAATGACGCATTAACTTGTTTTAAATGCTCAGTTACCTGTAAGAAATTTTTAGTCGTAGTCATAGTCGTAGTCAGTTACACTTGAGAGTCACATCATAACATCTTACAGAGTTTCTAATACCTTAAGGAAAAGGTATTTCTGTGCTGGAAAGAGGTGTTTGTTCATTCGTACGTGTTAGGAACAACATGTGTGTTGTTAGTGGTGGTAGCTGTACTTCATCTACTTTCTAAATAATTATTTTCCCTGGAGAACAGCCCTACTGGCTTTGGCCAAAGACATTTGTTGAAACTTTCTAAATTGCAGCAGAACAATTCAAATTGTGATTCACAGTGAAAATTCTGGACATTTTGTGTTAGCCTTCATCTGACGTCTTCATCCGCCATCTTGGATCGGAACTGAGATTCAGACTGTATCAATTTAGAACTGTTTATTCAAAGGACTTATGTTTCTTTTACAAATTTAGAACATATTTTTGGATCTTCTTCGTAAATCGTAAGTCTTGTTTCACATATTTACCTTCTCTCTGTGTTTTCTAGGGAAATAAATTATTTTTGTTAAAATTTACAAAGCTTGTTGTCTTCACTCTTTCTTTGTGTTACTTTGAACGAGCTGATATGTAACACAACCATCTTGAAAATTTTGTTATAGCTACTACTGCTTAAGGTTTTCACCGAAGACTTCTTTAGAGATGCTGCCAGGTGATGGGATTGTGGGTTTCTTGCAAGAAAATTGTTAGTCACGCAACTTCTCAATACCAGTAGGGGAAAGTTACACAAATTATTTGTGATTCCTACAATTTATTGTACTCAATGCATGCTGAATTGTTTTGTGCTTCATTTTTATTAAAGACAAAAATGAAAAATAATGGTTTGTCCAATTAAGTCTTGTTCATCAATTTTACTGGTGATTTCAGTAAAACTATACTAATGTGGATTTAGTGTTTGAATACAAGCATCTGTATGATTGAGGTCTGCTGTGGTTTTTGCAGAAACTATTGAGGAATTCAGATTTAACTGTTTCATGGAGTGGTTTAGCAAACTGATCCATTGATCAGCCATAACAGAATTGTGTATAGCATAACAAGCAGCAAGTTTTATGAATGATGAAATGGAAGATAACCAATTTGCTCTATGGTAATATTGTCTGCTGTGGATGATAATATTGAACAAGAGGAAAGCTCTCGTGTTTCAATGCGAACTAAAGATGTTTAACAGACCAATGACATGGAAATAGTCGCCACCTTATCTACAGCATGTGGAACCAGAGGCTTAAAAAAAGAAAGGAAAATGAACAGTAATGCAAAGACATGTAGTAGATTACCTGCAGTTGGTTAAAGAAAGAACTAAAAAGAGGGTTGTTATGTGTTATCAGTTGATAGTATAAGAAAGATAATCCTTTCACTAATGAAAATGGTTGCAAAGGTTGACCTATGTTCCTCAAAGCTGTAATCTTGGCATGTGGAAAATGTTCAAATATCATGAAGACCAGTTCCCTGATTTGTTTAAATTGGCCAATATTGCGTGATTCTCTCATTACAAAGAGCAGATTGTGAGAGGGGATTCAGTTCACAAAACAGAATTGACACTGCTCTTAACATCAGAACAGTGAATAATCTGATTATTCAGATACAAGGGGGTCATATAGACCATTTCCCCTTTTAAGATGCATTGATAAAGGAGAGAGGTAAAGCAGAGAAGAATATTTACCAGCTCAGCAAATTAAACTGGGTATGCAGATATTTAATGTTTGTTGTCAGAGACGTGATATAAAGTCATTGAATGCTTTTCTTAAATTGAGTATGCAGATACCTTATAATAATGTTGTTGCTCATCAGCTCCCATTCAGCATTGTCACCCTGATTCCCCTCCTTTTGAGGTAGATTTTGGAGACCTCCCCATCTTAAAAAAAATTCCTGGCAGCATCTCTGCTTCTTAAGGAGTTTGGTTGGTCCTGATTGAAAATGATGCTGGTATAATGGTCAGTATGGCTACCATAGTGGTCATTTAGAAAATCTTGTTGTAGCCTCTCCTGCAGAATTCATGGTTATATTGACATAGGGTTTTCACCATATAACTAATTTGTCCAGAATGCAAATAGTGTCAATGCTATATCATGTGACTGCCGTTATGGCCATCTTGAAAATATTGCTGTTGCCACTTATCCAGAATAGATGGTCATATTGGCATGGGTTTTCACTAGAAGTCTTCTAATCTGGTTTAGTTTGCCTAAATGAAGATGGTGTCGATGTTGCATCTAGTATGGCGCCCATTGCAGTTAATATGAAAGTTTTATCACTGAAGCATATTAGAGATGATTCAGCACTAGGCAGTTTAAAAAAATTGGTATTGGAATTTATGGAAATTATTTTTTGACAGTAGAACATCAGTCCCTTTGAGGGACTCTTGTTATTCTAGCTCATCCATAACATTTCAAGATGAATGAATATCCAGATAGGAACACAAAGTTTTAGAAGTTAATGGAAGGAATTTTGGACATTACAGTATTGTCTCCTGATTTATAATATTGGTATTGCCAGTGTAATTGTGAAAAAAAGATTAATGTATCTTATGATTTTACCTTAATGGCCATCATCTGTATTTATGGAGAGCTAAAAGTATACCAGTTTACTGAATAATTTTATTGTGTTTTGAAATATTTGGCTCTACCTTATGGGCTATGAATATAAAGCATGACAGTTTTTTAATACTGACTGTTATTTATTCTTATGCAAGATGTGGTAGTTGATATGCAGCAAGCTTCTCCATGAAGACAGTTCCAGTGTGCAACCTTGGCCCAGTTTGATGTTGCTGGTAGCCTAATATGTCATGTGGCAATGGACCAACTTGGGGAAAGATGTAATGGAACTATGGGGAAAATCAAGTGTTCCTCTGTCACCTCTCACAGTGGATTCAGTAAATTTATGGTAGGCCATTGAAATAATATGCATTTGTGATTAATGAGTTTGTGTATTTTAAGTCACTATCTACAAATATCTGGAATTAATTTACTTTGATTATTACTTAGACAAACACAACTATTATCTGAGATGCATAGTTGTTTATTAACTTTGATCTATACCAGAGAATTTCCAGCAGTTTGCTTTACAAATTCATTTTTATGTTTGTTGTTCATACAACATATTCTGTAACCCAAGTCAGTTTTCTTTTAAACTAAGATGGTAAGTCAATTTGTGAAGTATTCAGGCATCACTTTTCTCAGTGGATTCTGTGCATAGCTGTAAAGGTAAGTCATTAACATCCATGTAATGTTTATTTGTGATTAATAAGCATGTGTATTTCAAATAAATTAGCATATATACCAAACTATGAAATTCATTTAAAATGCTTAGCAAAGAGATAAACACTCCTACATCTACTATTCAGATGTGCATTTTTTTATTTACTTTGATCTATACCAGGTAGAGTATTTCAGTTTTCTAAGCATAAGTGAAATTCTTTTAGTTTTTGTTGCTCATACAACATAATTATTCATTAATGCCATTTGGTTTTGCTACCACTCCCAGATTATCTGTCGCCCTGAGGACAATTAAACATACTGCAAATCTGAAGATTTACTTTTATCTGCTTTACTTGACAACAATGTAACAACTTGGGATTCAGAGAAATCAAGATTAAGACCAATTCACCTTCAGATTATTTCAGGTTGGTCATATTAGCATGGAGTTTTATTGAAAGACTTCTTATGATGTCTAGATTGTCATAAATGAAAATGGTGCTACTGTGACCACCACAATGGCCATTTGGAAAGTCTTGTTACTGCTATGCTACTTCAAGATTCTGGTCATATTGACATTGTGCTTTCACAAGAAAACTTCTTGTGACATCTTGCTGGTCCTTAATGGAAATGGTGTGCATCTGACATTTAATATGGCCACCATGGGAGCCATTCTCTGACAGTCTTTCTGCAACATAACTCTCTACAATTACTTGTACTTACTACAACTTTGACAGTACCTTAACATAAAGTTTCATATTCTTAAAGGTCATGCTTTTGCAGCCTGCTGCAGACATTACTTTTCTGAGTCAATTGAATGAAGTACATGCAAATCATGGTTCCATTATAATTGTCAAACATCAGTCCAGCAGACCAGCAGACATTCAGACTTTGGAAGAACCAATGCCTTTTATCTGATTGACTTGATTCCAGGAAGAAATAAGTCCTACCCTGCTGCACTAGTATTATTAATTATTTTAATTTTACTATATTTCATTTTTTTAGATTAAAAAAAATATTTGTGGTATATTGTATTTTGGCATAAAGGTATTCTTTTGTGTTATAAATGCAGGAAGGATGCATAATTGTCTACAGTTTTATAGATTATAGGTTATATTTCAATAATCGTATATAATTTTATGACAATAGATATTTATTGGTATATGAAATTGTCTAATTTCTTTTCTGTATTTTACAGTAATGATTTGGATACTGATTTACACAACTGTTGAGTACATGTATTGATTCAGGTCCCTTTTTTGTCATCATGAATATTATCTATGTAGCAATGCTGGGGGTGGGGTGGGGTACAGGTACTCCCCAACAAATTTCTTGGGGTAAATATATAAACCCACGTATGTTCATCTACATTCCTTCCTAAATCCATCTATATCTCAATTTCTTGCAAAAGCCAAAATTTTATATTAAAAAGCATAAAAGATTGAGTACAGAGATTTTATTACAGATTTATTGTTTTTAAAAATTAAATGTTTAGTTTTCACCATTTTTATTTAATGACATACACCCTAAAAAAAACTTCACCTAGTCTCTTAAATCTGCCTATGACTTATTGATAGCATGCATTAATTTTTCTCATCAACATTGCCTTTTATAAGTGTTCTACTGCCAATTGTTTCTTGATTTAATTTTTTTATTACAAATTGTGAGGCATTTCAATAATAATAATAATGCTAAAGTGGACTTAGTACAGCACTTAATCTTTAGAAGCTGTAAGCACCTTACAGTATCAGACAACACAACACACACACACACACACACACACACACGACTACAAAACAAACACTAAAAAAGCACAAAACAAAAACATGCTGACATCAACCAAGGAAACAAAAATTATTATGTTTTTAAGTACGTTCTTGTTGTCAGAAAAGATGAGTTTTAAGAGCACTCTTAAATGAAATTACAATATCCTTGTGTCTAAGATCAATGGACAATTCTTTCCATTTACCTGGACCCTGTATGCAAATTGAGAATATGAGTGTCAGAAGATGATTATAAGTTTCTAGATGGGGTGTATACATGAGTGAGGTTAGATAGTTATATTGGACTGGAGTCAGTCAACGAAATGTTGCATAGTGAACAGATTTTGTGTTTGATTCTGGATCAAACGGGTAGCCAGTGAAGCCTACAGAGCAAGGGGTAGGTGTGCTCAGTTTTTCATACTCTAAGGATGATCTAAGCAGCCATGTTTTGAACCTTTTGAATTTTCTGTAGAAGATACTGAGATGAACCTGATGGAAGTGTTTACAATAGTCCATTGAATGAGAGGTTATAGAAACAGGGCAGTAGTTTTTTAAATCATGTTGGTCAAGTGTCAGTTTCTTCAACAGAGGCTTTACAATGGCAGTTTTGAACAATGATGGCAATTCCCTGGATGATAGTGAAGCAATGATAATATCAGTTATTGAAGGCAATATTGAATCTAAGGACTCAGGCAGCAGTGATGTTGGAATTGGATTGAATTCACATGACTTTAGGTTCAGATGCAGTTAACAGTTGCCATGTATATCCTGTATCACAACTGTATGGTGTCAGTGAGTCATTTTAAATTGTGTTTAAACTTGGATTGAAATTTGTCATGGAAGAAATATGAAACAGATTCAGAAGGTCAGCCGGAGAGAATGTTGTTGGATGTGGTGTTCATTTATTCCTTGACACTAGCTTGTTCGTAATCTCGAAATGCTCTTTGTAGCTGGAACTTTCCATGATCTTAGTACTGTAGTATGCTGATTTTGCTGCATGAACTGTTTGTGACATTCTTCTTAGCAGCTTCACAGATCTGCCTATGAATAGTGAGGCTGGTGGAAAGCCAGATCCTTGTAGCCTTATGGCATTCTCATTTAGCAGTGTGAAGCTGGTCCCTAACACTAGTATACCATGGAGAACACTTTTGAATTGATACTCTGCACTTGATTGCTGGGGCATGTTTGTCATGCAGTAAACACTTGTCAAGTTGTACTGCTGTAGCTGGTAACAGAGGTTTCTCTTAGTAGCAAACAGAGATGGGGGGTTATGGACTGATACATTGAGATGTCCTATGATGTAGAGGTGATCTAATGCAAGTTCATGGGACACCAATGAAGATTGTAGAATATTATCATCAGAATCCAATCTGAAATGTGACCATGTTTATAGGTGGGTTGGCTAACTGACTGTATGAGGTTGAAAATGTTAATAGAATTTAAGAGTTTTGATGTGTGTCTGTTTCTAGGACAGTCAAAATGAAAGTTGAAATCTCGGTGAATAATCAGCTTGCTGTTAAAAAGTAAATTTCATTGACACAGATTTTCAAAAAAAATGCAATCAAGATTAAGAAACAAGTTAAGGCAAAGAATATGCCCCTGATAATAATGGATAAATGATTCAACACTCCAAGGAATCTTGTTCATATTTTCACTGTTTTTTGGTTGTAATTCAGATACGTTTTCAGCATATATAATTTATATGTGGTACAGATGTATTCTTCAGTACACTTTCAATTTAAATTTGAGTTTCTTCATCTTTCTTCATTGTTTTAATGTGATGGGCGTAATAATCTTTTTGTTTTCTGAAATCATTGCACTTACTGGACCACATTTGATGCGTCGTTAGAGTGACATTAGTAACACCCTAATGACAAGGTACTCATATACAATTTTCAACGACGAATCCATTTTGAGTAATATCAGGTAACACTTTCATCTATATGTTCACTTATTACACACACACAAATATATATATATATATATATATATATATATATATATATATATATATATATATATATATTGTACATCATAGATTACAATGTCTCTTTGTCAGATGTGACATATAGGCCCAGATCAGCAAAACAACCATGGCAAGTTCCTGCAGTACTTATGTATCCAGCCAGGAGACAGCAAACTTTGCACGCATTTGCCGGATAGTGGTTGATGTATTACGAGATGTTCTCTGGCAGGTGCTAACACATGAAGTTCCACCAGCTGATCTGCCAAACAAAGTTCAGTCAAATCAGAACAAACTGGGAAAACTTGATATCAAGATAAATACATGGTTGTTAGGTATATCTCCTTCTTCCCCCGAGATTCCCATTGCTGAAAAGTTTGATGTCTCCTCACTTTACACACTAATAAGGAACCTTTGTAGTCAGGTCCCAACTCCTAGCACACATTGGGGGAAAACCCCACCCCCTGGTGGAACAACTTTGGGCGATGACATAGAGAGAGTAAGAGAGTTCAGAAACACTCTTTATGGTCATGCAACACAGGCTAAAATCGACACTGCAGATTTCAACAACCTATGCACAGATATTAAAACTGTTGTCAGCAGATTTGATGTGTACTTTAGTTCTATTAGTCAAGCCATGAAGTGTGACTTCAAAAGTGAGATTGATACCATTTTTACATGCAGCATGGACAAAACCCTTGAGGATGCCTACATTGACAAAATGAAGGAAATTGCTATTTTATTAGGTAAGTGCATACTTTTATGCATAATTAAATGGAGTTTTTCAGGCAACAAAATATGAATACTTTAAACAGATTGTACATTTTCCAATTTTTAAAAAGAATAGGAAGCCTCAAAGTGGAAGTCTAAATTGTCTTCTGTAGTTTTAATTTCTTGATATGTGTAGGGTTTGCATTTTCAAAGTTCATATATGAAACCATCCAGTTCTTCTTATGGAACATTTTTATTATTTTTTATAAATGTATGAAATATAAAACTGAATAAAAATATTCCTTAATTTTTTAACTGGTTAATATCTATTACATGTTAAAAATATGGTGCTTTAATCCTTAAATGGTTAATCCATAAATGTAATCACAAAGTTATTTTAAGATTTTCGAGTTTTCGGAACCCAAATTTAAGCATTTACTTGAAAAAAAATTCAAACTTGACTTTCATTTATGTATTATTTATTGAAATTCAATCATTTTACCCCTTTCAATTAAAATCAGACAAATAGGTGATAGGTTTTAGTCACGTTTAAGGAAAAAGTAAGGGAATATTAACATCAAAACAAAACCTTCAAGGAAACATAAGAATGGAATTGCAATTTGTAGCCTTGGTTCAGTTTTCTTTTCTATTCAGTGTTTTGTTATCTTTTTCTTGCTGAAATCTTAAAGGCAAGCATGATTATAAATATGCAATTTTTTTAATTCAGATTTTCAACACTACATACTTGCATATTTATGACATCATTTTAAAAGGACAGTTGTAGGTGAACAGTATTTACTTGTTTACACTATCAACATGATGGGTTAGAAGTATAGATCTACTTGTTAAGCCAGTTTGACTCATTAACCCCATGTGCCACATTTACGTGTAATGAGGTGGTACCCTAATTCTGAGCTCTGTTGTAACTATCAAGATCATTTATGTTACACCAAAGTGGGTGGTATAACAGAAAAGTAGACAGATGTAGTTACATTAATACTAAATAATCTGGATTTTCTACTTGCTTTACAATATGGAGTGGGAAAAACAATTTTTGAGTCCTGTTTTTTTTAATACCAAAAATTTGCTGGTTTTCGGAAACAGATTTTGTGTCCTGATTTGAGACCCTTTTGTACGAGATCCAAAGCAGACCAGTCTTAGCTGCACATGGACATGTCTGCCTTTGAAAAACATATGATAAGTTTGAGAGTTGAAGTGAAATGTGGCCAGGACACGAAAATGATGGGTTCAGTAAGCAAAAAAAAAGAAAAATAACTCCAGTTTTTACCCTTCTGCACATGTGTGAGTGAAATAGTCAATCTCAAGCAATGTCATTAACACAACTAGGCATCTGGCTAAACAAAAATCTCTTGGAAGTAGATGTATCTGGATGTATTCAGAAGTAACCTCAGAAATGTGATTCCTGCTCCAATTTCAGGTGAAAATGACAAAAATCTCCACAAGTTAACGAGTTAATGCATTAACTGAGTTATACTTTCTTTATTCCTAAGACTTTGCTCTGGTTTTGTAGGGAAGGTTTATGGAAATGAATAAAGTTTTAAAAAACCCTGAGAAAACCATGAAATAATACTATTAGCTCAATACACTAGGAGTTGAAAACTGAAAATTATGAAACCTAGCTCCAGAAAAGAAAGGTTACCTCAAGAAACAGCAAAAACAAAAGAATGTAGATGTATTTGTACATTTAGATAAATGCATGTATGCATGGATGGGCTGATAGATAAATGGAGCAATAGTTCTGAATTATATCTCATCTAATTTTGTCAGTGTCGTCTGCCTAAACTCTTTCCTTAATTATAATGCGGAAGGCATATATTTTGGTAGTGGGGACACTTGATTCTCATTTAAAGTATTTTCTAAACTTACAGTTTTGAATGTGACCTTATTGCCTTAAATTTAAAGATTCAGACTATTCAATGTCCATAAACAATACTTGTTTTCCACAGATGACTTTGGTGATGTAAAGCAGCAAGTTGGCGAAGTAAAGCTGCAAGTTGACATTGTAAAGCAGCAAGTTAGTGATACAGATCAGAAAGTTGACATTGTAAAGCAGCAGGTTGGTGATATAAAGCAGAAAGTTGACATTGTAAATCAGCAAGTTGGTGATACGAATCAGAAAGTGGACATTGTAAATCAGCAAGTTGGTGATACAAATAAGAAAGTTGACATTGTAAATCAGCAAGTTGGTGATACAAATAAGAAAGTTGACATTGTAAATCAGCAAGTTGGTGATACAAATAGGAAAGTTGACATTGTAAATCAGCAAGTTAGTGATACAGATCAGAAAGTTGACATTGTAAAGCAGCAAGTTAATGATACAGATCAGAAAGTTGACATTGTAAAGCAGCAAGTTAGTGATACAGATCAGAAAGTTGACATTGTAAAGCAGCAAGTTAGTGATACAGATCAGAAAGTTGACATTGTAAAGCAGCAAGTTAGTGATACAGATCAGAAAGTTGACATTGTAAAGCAGCAAGTTAGTGATACAGATCAGAAAGTTGACATTGTAAAGCAGCAAGTTGGTGATATAAAGCGGAAAGTTGACATTGTAAATCAGCAGGTTGGTGATACGAATCAGAAAGTGGACATTGTAAATCAGCAAGTTGGTGATACAAATCAGAAAGTTGACATTGTAAAGCAGCAAGTTAGTGATACAGATCAGAAAGTTGACATTGTAAAGCAGCAAGTTAGTGATACAGATCAGAAAGTTGACATTGTAAAGCAGCAAGTTAGTGATACAGATCAGAAGGTTGACATTTTAAAGCAGCAAGTTGGTGGTATAAAGCAGAAAGTTGACATTGTAAATCAGCAGGTTGGTGATACAAATCAGAAAGTGGACACTGTAAATCGGCAAGTTGATGATACAAATAAGAAAGTTGACATTGTAAAGCAGCAAGTTAGTGATACAAATCAGAAAGTTGACATTGTAAATCAGCAAGTTGGTGCTACAAATCAGAAAGTTGACATTGTAAAGCAGCAGATTGGTGATACAAAGCAGCAGGTTGACATTGTCAGTCAGCAAGTTAGCAATGTCAATCAGAATGTTGGTGATATAAAGCAGCAAGTTGGCCATATCAGTAAGAATCTAGAAATTCTTCAAAGTAAAGTTGATGTTGTGAACAAAGGTAAGATGTTTACTCAAGCTAGTCACTATTTAGTATTTTCATCTGATAATTTTAACAATTTACAGAATTTATTCGTGCAAAGAAAACCTGCATGTGTTTTTATTAACTGATAATTTAGATACATGATTATTGGCACCATCTATTGTTTTCATTTCTTAGTTTTCAAATTTTGCATTGTTTTTAGCAGAATGTTACGATGTATGTCTGCCATCATGATGATAGATTCCTGTTGTTTGATACAATTATACACATTTTGAAATGTATGGCCCACTTCAATAATGCTTTTACAAGTGGACTTGGCCCTTTTGCCTTGGTCCTTTTGCATGTTACAATAAATGCTTGATATATATATATATATATATATATATACCCCCTAATTATTGCCCCCCTATATAATTGTCCCCCTCCCCATCTTTTAAGAGCAGAAAGTTTAAAACTTAAGAATCTCCTTCAGATCCATGATTAGAACAAAATACTGCAACATTCTCAGTTGATCACACTGTTACAATGTATATATCAATGCATAATTTACTAAAGTGACAGGCACACAAGCAGTGTTAAACATGATATGATAGCAGGGCAGCAAGTTCAAAGACTTAAGAGTCCTACTTCAACCAGCTGCTTAGTGGGGCAATGTGTTGATCGATTGATCATTTTAACTAACAGTGTGCTGATATTTACATTCACTGAATTCAGTGGCAGAATGACCTTGAGATGTACATATGATCATTATTAGAGTACATCACAAGAACAACTTTAGCTTACATTATTTTGGTTTAATAAATGGCCCCCCCCTCCCCATTGGAGAAATGTAACAGCCCCAGGGGTGTTAATTAGGGAATATAAGTATTGTGTTTGTGTGTAAGACCTAATATCTAATAAGACCCACAGTAGGAATGCCATCTTTATATATAAAACCATGAAAGTAAATAAATGCATCATCTTGAAACAGATCATTTGGGAGTGTTGGAAATCTTCTGAGTACAGTACCCAAACTGAAATCGCAAGCTCTTCGTGCAAGCTTGCCACAAGCTTGCGCAAACTATATCTTGCAAGCTAGTATTTGGAACCTTGCGGCAAGCTTGCGCAAGTCAGCACTGGAAAAAAAGGCAAGCTTGCGCAAACCACATGAAAGAAATATTGCAAGCTTGTGCAAGCTTGCAGAAGATTGCTGCAAGCTTGCATAATCCTAAATATATACAAGCTTGCACAAGCTTGCACAAACTTACAAGGATTAACAGCAAGCTAGTGCAAGCTTGTGAGGACAAACAAGCTTGCGCAAACCACATGAAAGAAACATTGCAAGCTTGCACAAGCTTGCAGAAGATTGCTGCAAGCTTGCACAGTCCTAAATATATACAAGCTTGCGCAAGCTTATGGAAAGTTCATTGCTGTAAAAATGTGGCATAAAAAATGACATTACCAACAATTCAAGAATACTGTTCATGATAAAATTGTCGCAGTTAAATTAGAAAGGAGATTATATATAACATAAATCTGAAATAAATGGAACAAGTTTCAGCTATTTCTGAAGGTTTATTTACAAAAATACACATATCTTGAAACAGCCTTTTTTCAAGTAAAAAGTTTTAATATAGTGTTAAGAAAATATGAACTTCTTATAAAATTCTTTTGCTACTTCTCTGTATTGTATGGTGAAAAGCATATGGTTTTGTATTTGAAATTATCATAATATTTGTGGAATGCAAAGTCCTGTTGTGCAGATTACAAATGTGGTATCAGGTTAGCTAAAATTACATGTTTATAAAGATCATATTAAACAAGAATGTACTCTAGAGTACTTTTACTGTAAGATACAATTACAACTACACCAAAATTAGCTACCTTTTTGCACACGATTCTCAAATACAATGTAACTCATGTTAATCATGTGTGCATTTTATCATGCAAATTAGGTAAAACTTGCATGAACAATAGAACAAAATCTGAAAATCACATGAGCTGAATCATATCCATTGTATTAAGGGAACATTCCAGAAATTCTGATTGCTACACAGAAAGGCAAGCTCTTCAGTCTGAGGAATCTTGCAGGGCCATTTTCTTGAATATGTGGAAAAGCTTCACATTTTTGTCTGCATGGCTTCAGAAACTTTTTACTTCACATCCATACAGAATCCAGTTGAGGAAGGATGCTGTCAGATTGTTACATTCCCCTTCCTTCTGTTAAAACTGTATGCTGTTAGGTGAAAAACAAGAATGTTTGCCATTTTAATACAACGAACCACTTCTAAACAAATCCTCTCAGAATAAAATCCTTCATCCTCCCCTTCTTCTTGTAGAGTCAGGTACCATCCACTGAAATAGATTACAGCAACATGTAACCTGGTCAAAATATTTGACTATTTACCTGTTTGGAAAAGGCATTTCATTTAAGTTATTTAAGTTCAACATTAGAGAAATATTACAGAAACTTTATAAGTGTTACACACAAATTGGTCATCCATTAAAGAGATCCTAAATATTAGTTTTTACCAACCATTTTGAAAGGGATATGACATCTGCCAAATGATTGGTATCTGACATCTTTAAACAGAAGAATGCAATGAAATTACTCAGTTGATATTTTGAGTTCTTTGAAATAGACTCTCTACCACCTTTTTTGAAAATTAAATTAATTTAAAAAAAAAAATAGATTAATGCAGAGAACTCTGAACTTGTCTCAATTAAAGTTATTTGCAAGTGGGTAATTGCCGAATTTGATATGCGAGAAGAAAAAAGTCCCTAAGAAAAATGGAAATGAGATTAAGATGCTTGCATGTAATTTCAAAATTCATCAACCTATTTTCGATAAATGACAACGGTGCATCGAAATCTGCAGTTTGACATGCGCAGCAGTAAATAATAATGATCTACAAAGCTGTCATCTCGATTATCATGTGGAAGAAGATTACAAAGTCACCTTTGACATTTAATGTATTGTAAGCAAACACTGAGCAGCAATAATACCATAATACAGACTAATCGGCCGTCAAACGGCAGCCCAGTAAATGGGCAAAATGCAAAATAATGTTTGATTTTAATAACCAACACGATAACTCCCTGATTTTAAATTTCTCTCTGGGATTCCATGATCAGCTGCTGCACATGTATTGCTACTGCTTGCAATGAAATTTCCTGAATTAACGAGCTAAATTGTGACGGTTCAATTTTGAAAATGGCGCAGCTTTGAAACCGAGGCTGGCGTACGTTTTCGGCACCAGTATGCTAAATGTAGACTTCGATTTGTAAACCAGTCTCAAGAACTGAAAACAAGGGAAGTAACTGCCGTTGACGTCTCGATGCCAAATTAGGACTCTGTCGCGGAAAACCACATTTTATTTTATGTGATTTTATTATTCGATTTCCTTTTCTTTTTAGAAAGGCAAAATTCATGAACCTTAATTCTTTGTAGAATGCTGGCAGATAGGGATGTCTCTCTCTCTCTCTCTCTCTCTCTCTCTCTCTCTCTCTCTCTCTCTCTCTCTCTCTCTCTCAGAAAACAATAATTATATACATTTTAAGCTTTTATTTTGTATGACAAGAAATGCCAGTGATTTGTTTCTTCTGGCAGCAGATACTACTACTACTACTACTACTAATAATAATACTATTTCATACAATACACAACAACACTTACAGTAATAACAACAGGGACACATATACTTGATGATAAGCAAATGCTTCAGAACAATAGAATTTTATCAATAATGGCTCTTTTTTCACCCATTTTTGTTTAAAAAATTCTCATTATTGAAGCACTGATGTTGTATGGAAATGTATAATAACAGGAAATAAAATCATAATCATTTACTTATCTTTCATCTGTAAATAATTCAGTTATTATTATTATTATTATTATCATTATTATTAATTACTATTATTATTATTATTATTATTATTATTAAGTTTTGATATTTACCACATTAAAAATATACAAATTTGGTAATATTAAATATAACAAAATGTAATTGCTGGAAATTAAATAATCCACATTATTAAAGTACTGAGGTCACCTTTAGCATACAATTATTTATTTGTACATTTGCTATCTGAAATTGTTTAAGAGTTATTTGCAGTTTATATGCATATAGCAGGCAATGAACAAAAATTCTCGAAGAAACTGAGTCTGGAAATATGTGGAAGCTTGCGCTTTTTATAAGCCTGCAAATTGTGCAAGCTTGTGCAAGCTTGCAGATGCTGGTAAGAAATGGTGCCATGCTTGCGCAAGCTTGCACAAGCTAACAAATACTTATTTGCAAGCTTATTTTGATGATACAAGCTTGCAACAACCTTGTGGCAAGCTTGCGGCAAGCTAACCGCAAGGATGCATTTTGGTTTGGGTACAGCTCACTTGAGTTTTTGAAACCCTACATGAGTTGGAGAGAGAGTGGAGGGGATTAAGGAAAAAACCCTCCACCATTGATATGTGTGTCCTGATGGAGTTGCCACAGTGGCTGTCGGAGAATAGCTTGATCTGCACACCACACTTTCTCACGGAATCGTCTCAGATGACCACCATGAAGTGGATGTGGTCTGGATAAAACGGTCATGGTTTACCATGTATGACCTCAGCAAGCATGTTCTAAAGAGGTTCATGGAGAGTGAGAAAGAGGCACCAATTTATTTACATCATTATCTCTTTTAGGAGCAATTTGCTTACATTCTGATATTGAACAAAAAATGTGATAATTCAACCAATTATAAACATTTCTTAATTGTAATGAAGATAATGTAATAGATGCCAAATGAGATATTAGAAACATAATCACAATGCCTAATAAACTGTATTAATACTACATTTTGCACAATGAATCCATTTTTTTCCCTCAATACCTTGTTATCAGAATGTATAGACACATTCATTTCCTTATTTCTGTTGCAGTTCACACAATATGAAAGTCATACATGACTGAAGTGAGACAAAATTGTACAAGTCTTGATAGTTACCCCATGCATGAGGTCTCATTAACATAATGTATGATTTCTTCAGACATCCAGTCACAGGATTATAAAAATGTAATTAAAACCCAGAAAGCATAGTTTTCACGGTTGCTGCATTAACATACAAAAACAAAATTTTTTCCTAGAAGCTAATGGACCATGTACTGTTCAGGCAATATAGAAATGATGACAAAGTTAGGTTCATTTTCATGTTGTGAAAAAAAGATGCATTCATGGACTTTAAAATAACAGATCTGTGGTCTAGGGCACAACATAAATTTAAGTTAGTCTCAGATATACGAGAGAGAGAGAGAGAGAGAGAGAGAGAGAGAGAGAGAGAGAGAGAGAGAAAGAGAGAGCCTTATTAAGATTTTGCATCTTTACTTCATTTTAAACTGTGCTATATTATATTGCATTAATTATCTTTTTCTTTCACAAATGGGCACAAAAAGTCATCCTAGATACATATAAGTTCAGACACTTTTTGAAGATAGATGCTCATGTGCAAACTAATAACCTAGCACAATAGAAACCATCAACAAGGTTTGTTTTCTTTGCCACTGACTTGTTAATTTTATGTGTGAACTGATAACCTACAATCATAACAGCAGCTCTTTTGTAGATTTGTTTTCTTTCCCAATATGTTGACAATAAACAACATACTCATGGTTAAGTGAACAGTGTTTTTTATATTGTAATTTGTTGTTGTTGTTTTTGTAAGGTTTAATGCCATTTTTCAGCACAAGATAGGCTGTACATGGTGGCCAGTATAAATAGTGGAGAAAGAACCCAGGAAATCCTCAGAAAGAGCCACCGATCCACGAGAAGCTTTCTCACATTCCCACATTGGCCGAATCAAGACTCGAACCCACGCAGACAGAGGTTTTTTATATTGCATGAGCATTTCATTGAATCTTACTGTATAACCCACAGGCTATTTCGTTGTTTCATTCTGGTAGAAGAAAAATCTGTGATAGAAGAACCTGTGTTCTAATCAAAACAGCTAGTGCAGAGTTTCACCTAGTTATGAGGAGACTGCAGAATTTAATACATTTACCTTATTCATATCTCTAATAAGAAGGCAGTATCTTGGTTGTGCATTGACAAACCCAGCATCACGTATGAATTGTTTCACAGTGGCATTGCTTGCGTAAGTGCCAAATTATCTTTTTGACATCTCTTAGAACAGGTAGCATCATTACTGTGTGTATCTTTAATGATTTGATTGTCATGAGCTGAATTGTATGCATATGTTCATAAGGTAGTAGCAGTGCGTTGATATTGGAATTTTCTATCTGGTACTGCTTAACATGGTATTTGACATCTGCCGATGTGATAGGAAATCCATGGTCCTTGAAATTTGAAGAATTTTTGTGAGCTGTTAGGCCGTGTCTGTAAAACTTTACAATATCCAGTTTAGCTTGATGATGAATCTTTGATTGTGACATGTTTTCTTTATCAGAAACTAGTGTTAACTTTTATTATTTCTCTGGATCCATTCACTGGGCTGAGGCACGGTGGTTATTTGTAGGTTTTTATAGTTCCGTCTTACAATGAAAGTGGAGGTGCTTAAGTCCCCCACCACAACGCATAGGGTTTTGAAAAATTTAATTATTATTGTTTTTCTTCCATATCCTACTACAACAATCACCTGGCAAAATACTACACTCTATTCTATATGCATAAATTTACCAGATAGAATTTTTGGTACATATATCAGTTTCTGTCTTAACATCGTTGCTCATGATTTCCATACTCTGCCTGGAAATATATCCAATAAATTTTACACTTATGAACTTAAAATATTGTTCAACTTGTAAGCGGATTTATTGACTGAGTTACACCCAAGTTATTCTTAAAATTTATAAGCAGGGTTATTGACTGATTTACACTCATGTCATTCCTAAAGCTTATAAACAGATTTGTTAACTGACTTACACCCATGTTATTCCTAAAACTTGTAAAAAAATTTATTAACTGATGTACACCAAGATAGTTCCTAAAACTTGTGAGCAGATTTATTGACTGAGTTACACCCAGGTTATTCCTAAAATTTTTGTGTAGATTTACAGAAAGTATTTAAAGTAGCAGTGTTCAGTTTTATGAAAAATAATTCTTGCCCCTATAAATAAAAATAACTTTCAGACCCAATAAGGCACATGTAAAACATTTGGACTTGCATAGATAATTGAAGTCAAACTTTTTGATTTGAAAATTGGCAACATTGTTTTTTTAGTTTCGTAAACAGTGCACAGGTAAACTGTGTACATATTCAAATAACTGCAGCTGTTACAGTAGAAGCTGATGACTGTCTGTAAACATGAGTATAATGAAGACCTACATCCCAGAGTAAGAAATGTGTCTTGATGAAAAACCAGTTGTACAGATGTAATTAGATCAATCAGGACTATAGAAAGAGAAAAACAGAAAAGTAAACAATGCAAAAGATGGTACTCTGCATAGCTTGACATAAGAGAAAGATGGGGATCTCAAAACAACCAACTGCAGGCACTGAATTATTGAGATGGGATGATGACTCCTTGGCCTGGAAGTCCACTTCTTCCAGGTGGTAGACGAGGCAAAAGTATCTTTCTTTGCCCCAAGAGCAAAGATGGAGTAAGTGGTGGGGTGGCAAACTGGTTCTTTGTGTGGACACAAATGAATTCCAGGAACAACCCATTACACCTGGACCTTCTCATCTGTTGGGTTCACCTTCAACCCACCCATTAGGCCAGGTTATGGAGGAGGAAGAGATGTGGGGTTTTCTAAGGCAGTGTCAGTGAGTTTTACAGGGCAGTCTCCACAGATCTCCAGAATGCTTATCTTTGCATTCTCATGTTTCTAGACCACAGGTCAGGATATCTTTCAATATTGGGGTCATCCTTTCTGACTAGCTTCTACCACCACCCCCCAAACCAAGGATGATGGATTTTATAGTGGCTTATTTAAAGATCTTTAGGGTTTCCCAATCTACAGTACTTTGATGACTGGTTGATGCACAGAGTCATCACGTGTCATCGTGGAGGATTTGTCTCACTCTGGGAGATGGTGATTTGACTAGGCCTAATCAGGATTAAGTCAGACTAAGAATCTTATTCATGTGGGATAATTTTCTCACCTTCAGGGAAGAGTGTTCCTCCAGGCAGAAGCTCACAGATACGTATTCTCTTAGCAAGACTGGAGTAGAAGATATCATTGTGGGCTCATCTTATGGGAACCCTAAATGCAGCCAATCCAGTTCTTGCCACAAGGCCCCCTGTCCATCCAGATCCCTGCAGGATCCAAATTGTTTTATCCATTTGTCTTTGTGGAAAAATCAGGACAGGTTTCTGACCAGAGAGCCATTCCGCACTCCTTCCTTTACACTGATGCCTCAGATTAAGGCTGAGGTGGAGTGGGGTGGGTTGGGGGCCAACATAGAGCCTGAGGGAGTAGTTCTGCTGGGCCAGTAGATCAAGAAGTTTCCCCCCTCACACACACACACACATCAGTGGTCCAAAAGTATGGGCTGTTTTTCTTGCACTGCATTTGTGCATCAAGTGCATAAAGCAGTGCTGCACCATGATAATTGCAGACAACACAAATCTCTATGCTCTGCTTGCAGATTTGGAGCATTCTCCACTAGATAGTGTTGGAGGAGATTACTCTAAGAGCATGTCACATTCCAGGCAAGAGACATGTTCTACCAGACAGCTTGTCCACACAGGGCCTAGCAGCCATCTACATCAGAAAACTTCATTTATCCCAAAACTGGTGCTGTAACAGTATGTGAATAATAGGTCATGCAATATTTGACTGATTCGTGACGTGTGTGTCATTGACCTATGACTAGTTAGGTATAGGTCACTTTTCGGTCATGTAATAATCAGCCACAGAATGGGAAATAATGGATTTTCTCATTATTTTGTTTAAAGAAATACATAGGTGGAAAATGCCAGATTTTGAGTAATGGTTGTCATTATACCTCAGAATTTTAAATTTCTTCAAACATTTTCAGCAGGTACATCTAAGCGGAATATGATCAGAATGTTTCTATTTTCAAACCTTTGTTCTGCAAAACAAAATAGGATTGCCATATACCAAAATAACTGGATATATTCTCATATCTGTTCTTAGACTGCACTGAAACTGTGAAGCAGGAAGATATAGAAGATTTAAGGAAATGTTGGCACAAAACTGATGCAGACATTGCTGAAATCAAAGAAACTCTTAAAATGATTCCTGACATCGTAGAGAAAAGCAGAATTGGAGGACAAGGTATTCACTGTTTTAATTACGGAATAAAACAGAAAATTGGTTGCAAAAGTAAATTTGTATACTACTGCTGTATATTTGCCTATTACAAATATTTTAAAAAAAGACCACCTAAATGTATTAATTATTCAGTTTGGTCTATATCAGAAAAAATATTTGGTTTTACCCAGTACATGAATATTCTCTTTACATAGCTGCTAACCACATAATGTAATGTCTTATTCCCTTGAGTTTTAAAAATGTGAGTTTTGTTGTTTTCTACAATATAAATGTTAGTCACATGCATTTTTTGCATTAATTATTATATAAACTTTAACTTAGAGATTTCAGTTATCCCTCATGGACCATCTACCTTGTTTATTAAATTCTACTGGTCATAGACCAGAAAAGCTTATGAGATGGTCTGTTGTCTGTCTTGTTCCATTTTCTATCAATTATTTGATGTCCAACCATCCATTAGCACAAGCTTGTTATCGCTACGCTTCCTAAACTGTTTGGAAGATTGTTATGAAACTTTGCACACAGATCCCATAGTCTGCTTGGTCCCAAATGAAAATGGTGCTTTTTGCAGCCATATTGAAAATCTTCTTTGTTTTGTTTTTTTAAATACAAAAACAAATGATAGTAACATGATTTTTTGCATTCATTGTTATGTAAGCTGTAACTACATAATGTCAGTTATCTTTCATGGAGTTTCTGCCTAGTTTTTTTTTTTAACTCTGCTGGTTATATTGTGAGTTTTTCATTGTGTATCCATCATCCATTGTTTTGATGTCCATTCGTCCATTATCTCACATTTATTATCGCTACTCCCATAAACTGCTTGGAGGATTGCCATGAAAGTTTACACATTGATCCCATGGTCTACTTGATCCTAAATGAAATGGTGCTGCTTAAACAGCCAGTATGGCCACTACAGCAGCCATATTAAAATTCTTGTTATCATGAATTTTATTACATGAATGATCATATCAACATGTGTTTTTCACCAAAAGACTTTTCATGATGTCTAGACAGTCCTAAATGAAAATGGTGCTGATCTGATGTCCATTTGGCTACCACAGCAGAAAATCTTGTTATCGTTAATTCTGCTGAATACATGGTCATATCAACACATGGTTTTCACTAAAAGACATTTTGTGATGTCTAGATAGTATTAAATGAAAATGGTGCTGATCTGATGTAAAGTATGGCCACAACATTGTGCATTTTGAAAATCTTGTTATCACTTGCTCCTCCTACATGTATGGTCATATCAGTATGGGGGTTTTCACTAAATGACTTCTTATGATGTCTAGTTGGTCCTGAATAAAAAAATGGTGTTGATCTGATGTGCAGCATGACTGCCATGTCAGTCATTTTGAAAACCTTCTTACCACATCTCCTGCTGAACAGAAAGTTATAATGACATGGGGTGTTCACCAAAAGACTTCTTCAGGATGTCTAATTGGTCCTAAATTAAAGTGGTGCTGATCTGGGGTCAAATATGGCAGCCACAGTGCACCAGTTTGAGAATCTTTTTATCGCTACTTTTCCTGAATAAATATCCATATCTATATGGGGTTTTCACTAAAAGATACTTCTTAAAATGTTGTTGATCATAACTTAACATGTTGCTCGTATTATGTCCAATATGTGGCTAATTTTTAAATCTTGTTTTAGCTATTCCCCTTAAAGGGAAAGACATTTTGACATTGGGGTTTCATCACAGGACTTCTTATGGTGTCTGCTTGGTCCTAAATGGAAACGAATGACCTTCAATATGGCCACCATAGTAGCTATCTTGAAAACATTGTTAACTCTACTTCTCCAAATGGATCGCTATATCAGCACAGGGTTTTCACTGGTAGAGTTGTTATGATACCTAGTTGGTCCTAACTGATGGTACTAGCAATACATCCAACATGGCTGCCAAGGTGACTGTCATGAAAATCTTCCTGTCACTATTCCCCATGAATGGATGATCACTATGACAGTGGAGTTTTAACAAAAGACTTCTGATGTCTGGTTTGCAATAAATGAAAATAGTGCCAATCAAACATCCACTATATCCACTACAGTCTAGCTATTTTGAAAATCTTTTTATATGATAAAAGGTAAAAATGGTCTTATTTTGAATTCTTGAAAATCATTTCCACACAGTAGGAAGACAGTTGCTTCAAGGGACTTTTGTTTAAAATGTTAAAGAAACCCAAAAAGCAATACATTTCAAAAGCTGTGGAAAATCTGTTTTACATTATTCAAAAGACAATATTTAAGTAATAGTGGTACATTTATTTGTAGATCATTTAGTATTGCTGTAAATCACTTTTATGCTAAGTATAGAAAAATGGGAATGGGGCAATAACATAATAATTTTGTACATTTTTTATATTGACCATTTTGTGAAAAGAGAATGAGCATGGGGGTCTCTATTTGGGTAGGGATGGGTCAGTGATGAACCAGAAGGGATTAATGAGGTGAATAGGAAGTTTGGATCTCCATTGTCACATATTCTATTATTGAATCATGTTTGAAAGAATGAATGCAAATATTTTTCAGATAGATGTTGAGAATTAATTATTTTGATGCAGATCTAATCTTGTTTGCAGAAGATTTGCAGACAAAAGAATTTGGGTTGGTGAGTGATCATAGCAACGAACCCATCAGTTTGGAAACAATTCCTTCACAGTTATTTCAGGTAATTATTAATTATTGCATTGTTAAGCATGCACATGTATCCTTCAGTTGTGAACCTGATTATTACCAAGTTTTAATACTGATACCTGGTGAAGTTAAAAGGACAGTTTATATTATTTAATCATAAACCCAAATATAGTACATATATCATATTGACTTGATTGAAAGGGTGAATAAACTATTTGTAAGCTAAGAATGGTCAGCACAGATTGGTTACCATAGCGTGTTCATGGGCTAGGCACTTGATGGGCATGATATAATCTTCATCGTGTTGCTATCTTGCAAAACTCCCGAAAATTTTAACAGGCATATATAATGAAATATGACAGGCATTTCTGGACTGTGGGTGGAATTTGCTTTGCAGCTGACAAATTTGACACCATACAGATATTTACAAGTTCATACATTTAGATCAGAGGCAAATGCTTTCAAGTATGCATTAAAAGTCTAGACATTCTGGATCACCATTGCATTTGAATTGTAATTCATCACTGTCAAACCGTTTTATTGGCATTGGTGATTTTGGCAATCCTAAGCTTCAGTATGGCATTACAGCGTCCATTTTCTATACCAGATTTCTTGCTTTACATCGTCATTGTTCAGTACAATGCATGGAGCCTTTCTTTAATATTCCAAGGTTTGTTTGGATAGTTTTTGCAATAACACTAGGATGTGGAATAAAAATTTTGAAGTCAGTTGAATAAAGCTGTTCCAGTAGATGGACACATAAGAATTATATTTTTACATTGGTGATATATTAGTACAAATTACGTTGGGAAATGTATGAATGGTATCATCTATCATATCTGCATTAAAAATGTATTCTCTTGTTCAGTTTTTTGTACACATGAGAAAATCTTCCTTGGTGATTTTGATTCCCTTATGTACAATATTATTTTCTAAACTGCACAAATCGGGAAACATAATTTAATGGCTGGTATGTTGTTTTATTTTATAGTATATACGAAAATTATAAATTCTAGAGAAGATAAACATGTTGTCAGTATCAAAAAATGTTAACCAGATTTTTATACAAGTGTTTACAATGATCTCAGGCAGCTCTCCGTTTGTTTACCTGACTGTAAGGCCAAGTGAGCTTATGGTATGGCTCTGTGTCAAAATGGAAAATCAAGATCTTGGACAAAAGGACCATGATCTATGCATCTGTTCATATTAATGACATTACTGTGCATCAGACTGAGCTTCATAAAGTCATTGTTTTACATCTGATTTTAATCATATGTCAAATGAATGGCTTCATGCTTGCACAAGAGTTCTAAGATGTGTGGGATGCACAAAATAACAATGACATACTCTTGTATGTGGTTTTCTCTACACCGTAGAGGCTGTAAAACTTGATAAATAATTGTGTTTACTTAAATCAGTTTTGATTGTGGATGAGTACATTTATGAGGAAATCGCTCCGGTGCCCTAGAGGCTAGAGCGTCCGCCTCAGATGCGGGAGGTCGCGGGTTCGAACCCCGGCTGAGTCATACCAAAGACTTTAAAAAATGATACTAACAGCTGCCTCACTTGACACTCAGCTTTAAGAGGTTACTGTTAGGACTGGTCGGCCTGGTGTCACGATAATGTGACTGGGTGAGACATCGTGCTACATGTCAGCAGCATGATGTCCCAGTGATAGACGTCACTGTAAACTGTCACACTGCAGACATCGTAGCGATATGACTGAAAAATTGTTAAATCTACGTTAAAAATCTAAATCACACACACACACAATTATGAGGAAGATCCATGCATACTAATGAGGTGATTTTGTATCTGATTCATGGAGTTTTTTAGTACTTTAGTGAATGTATTTCTGATCACATTATTTAAATAAAACTTGATAAGTAAGCTCATATCATCAAGATAGGTAATTTATTTCATTATGTACATGAAAAGCACATAATAATGAGGTGATCTTGTCTATGATTGGCAGAGTTTCTTACAATTTGGAAGACCATATTTTTGAACTAATTTTAATAAAACTTTGCAAATCGGCTAATATTGTGAAGGAGACTTTTTTACATGATCTTGCATCAGATATATAGATTGTTTTGATACTATAGAAACTGTATTTTTTAAAATGGGATTTGATCAAACTTGGTGAATAGGCTTATGTCATCAAGATCCTGGTTAAGTGTGACCATGAGTGAAATTTATTCACATTAATGATGTGACCATGGATCTGATTGGATGAACTTGTGAAGAATCTAGCAGCTATATTTCTGAACAGAGTTTGATCAAACTTGTTAAATATTCTTATATTATCAGAATATTTGAAAAGCTTAATTATAAGCTATATCTATGCATGTTAATGATGTAATCTTGTGTCTGATATATAGAATTTGGTACAAAATCTGGCGACCAAATTCAGAGATACTGCCAGGGCACGTGAATGCAGGAATCCTGCCAAATTTGAACGAAATTAGTTTGATGTTATGCATATAAAATTGTACTCTGCACAGTATACAATTTTTTTCAGGTTTCTTTTCAGGTAGGCAACTATTTACACATTTGGGTTCATCAGCTTGACATTAATGATTGTTAAACTAAATCTCATTGGCACATTTCACCCTCGAACAAACATTCTATTGTAGTTTGAACCTTGCATTAAGGAAGCTTTAAAAAAGTATTATTAAAATACGAGCTACCTAGAACACCATAATGGCTTATTCCTGACGTGGTTCTTCTTCAGATGACAATTTCATTTGGTCAATACTAGCTGATGACAGAGACAATGACAGTAATGTTTAAAGCTATGAACTATATCAGATTATTGGATCTGTTAATAAGATACCATTGAATGAACTTGAACTAGAAACTGATGTTGAATATGAATCGAATGTACGTGCTGGATGGACAAAAACAGATGGCACGCAGGTGAACTCATCTTTTAGGAGTATTTCAGAATTACATGAAGAAAAGGCAGAATACCAAGCCTGATTAAAAGTGAATTGCAGATTTCATTTCTTTTCTCAAACAATTATCCTTGCAGGTGTGTGTGTGTATGTGTGTGTGTGTGATTTGGATTTTTAAGGTAACTTTAACAATTTTTCAGTCATATCGCCACGATGTCTGCATTGTGGCAGTTTATAGTGATGTCTAGCACTGGGGCATCATGCCACAGACATGTAGCATTGATGTCCCACCCAGTCACATTATCCTGACACCAGTCCGACCAGTCCCAACACTAACCTCATAATGCTGAGTGCCAAGTTTGGCAGCTGTTTGTACCATTTTTGTAAGTCTTTGGTATGACTTGGCCGGGGATCGAACCCATGACCTCCTGAATCCGAGGCGAATGCTCTGACCACTAGGCCACTGGTGCCGGTCTTCCTTGCAGGTTCTTGTAATACAAAACTATATATACATATAAGGGTTTATGATAAATTGAATAAATAAGAACCTAAAATAAAATGTACAGTAAATATATTTATTTGACCAAAATTTGGTAAATTTTATTTAGGATAAAAATGATCCATCTCAAGTTTAAATTATCATTTTCATAAAGAGTGAGATCAGTTTTCTCTGACAAATTGATTTTTTTTTTTTTCACAAGCCTGTGGGCACCTCTTATAGAATACAGGATGGGCCCAATCTGAAATTGGAGGGGGACCCGGGCATCAGGCTGTCAGATTTCTTGAGCACTGAGACTACATTATACAAATTTTGTTTGGTACATTTATGGATATGAGTCTTTGCAGCACATTTTCCAAGGAGACACATATCAACAAACTAGAAAAATGAACACTGCTAAATGCTATTGTCCCTTTATAATGCAAAAAGCATTAAATAGATTGTCAGAAAACAAGTATGATTTGATTCATTAGAAGTAAAGTAGTCAAAAGATTCATTCAGCATTCATGCTAGACTACATGACCCTTAGCCCATGTTAGCAAATGAATCTCAGGCAATGGTCTGAATTTAAGTAAATCAAGTACAAAATGTGCTTATGGATCATTGGCAATATACATTGCCAACTATCAGAAGAGGTGGGTTGTAAAAGAAGACAGATTATAACTAAGGAAGGGACATGGCAGTCATTAAATGGAGGGAACTATCGGCTTGCTTGTCAGCTTTTCAACAGGGTACATGTAGCACAATCAGAAGCAGATTATGACTCTCTTGATGTATCAAGGTCCATTAGAATAAAAATAATCATTGTATACAATATTTCAACTCTCAGATATATGAAAAGAGACTTTCTGGTATGGAAATCATTGCTGATCTTCTACTTTAACCTGATTTTGAGGTTGCCGTTCAGTGCTGCATTTATATAACAATTTTAGGAAACCAATATAAGAAAAGTGTCATCTGACATGAAAATATGCAGTGCAGAAACAGTTGTTTAAGGTGACTGTTTTGAACTTTAGTACACCAGCTTCTCCTAGTTTTTGGCCATCACCTTTAAATAGTTCAGGTGAGTTTGTCTGGATTTAATTTGATGAATAGGTTTGATATAATTTCTGACATATTCTGCTGTTTAGTGTTTTCTGGCATTTGTACAGTCTGCTAGTCCTGGTAAGTTTGTCATTAATTTATCATGTTCATAGAAAAAACTTGCACAAGGTAATTAATGCAGTTAATTAAATCGATTATTTTAATTATTATGCTTGATGTTTGTGATGTTGTGAATTACAGTCTTCGGTCATATCACCAAAAGCAGTGTATAAATACATATTCCACTATTGTCAAATATTTGGAAATCTTTTAAATGAAACCTAAATGATTTTTTTTATTTGTGAAAAGCTATTTACAGTTAAGGTAAATATATAATGTTGGTGAATGCTTCTGGTTTGATATTTTTCATTTTCATTCTGTATGTATCATGTTTCACTAATTATCATACTGCCCAATCAAATATGACCACATGGCATCATTAACATAGATTGTGCTATAAATAGGTAAAAAGTTAATCATATGAGAATCAATTAAATCAGTTTATTTGCTTTTTATATTATTCAGACAAATGCAATTCATAATGCATTCATGTTCATGAGTAGTTCAGTAAAAATATGTGTGTTTCAATGTATTTTAGAGTATTTCTGTGTTTGATGTTTAAGTGTGTTTTGGGACTTTCTAGTAGCTGCCAACTCCTAGAGCAATTTTCTTTGCAGAGGGCAGGATTTGTGAGGTAGTAGTTGTTCGCCTAAGATATTATGATTGGGTAAGTATTATTGAAGAAACACATTTTAGTAGAAAAAAATATGGTTTTTCAGGATCAGAAACTCCCTTCAATTGTTTTTATGGCATATTTGATCTAGGTAGGAGAACAGATGCAAAGTGTTGAGATGGAAGTATCGCAAGTTGTTGAGGGCTATAATGATCCTGAAGCTGACAAACAAGGTAACTTACTCAATTGAAATGGAAATAGATGAAAACAATACTTTATATTTCTACCTATTCTGGATCTAAGGTGTTTCTTCTCCTTTGAAAAAACAAAAAGTGAATAATTTATCAAAGTGTTTGATTTTATTATAGAATATTTAAGTTTAATTCTTTCAGCACTTGCTCATCCAACATTGTGAACATTTGCTGTTTTATAAGTAGTTTGGAAGTGACACATTTCATTTGTGCTCAAAGATGTATTAGAAATGACCTTGCATGGTTTGTTGACACAAAACAGTTAAAGAAGCATTCAAAAAGGACTATGAAACCTTAAACTCAGCCATCAGGCTCAGACTCCTTGTATGCAGGCATACACTGGATTTTATCACTGCATGTATTTATTCATTTATGTTATGGGTATGAAAATGTGATACAGCCAAACCCACTTAACTCTACCTTGGTTATCTTAAGAACCTGCTATTGTCAAGAGTTTTGGTCCGGTCCCGAAAAAATCCTTCTTTGTTATGCCATTTTTTCCCCACCTATCTCAACCCCTGTTAAAGTCAATAACCCCGTTATGTCAGGCATAAGTTTTTTCCCGAAATAACATGGACCCGCTTAATTCGACGAAATGCAACTTTTGACGTCCATCTCTGAGAAATTTTACAAGAAATGATCCGGCGTTTCTCCTATTACCGGTACCTTGTACTGGCAATGATAGGAAAAGTCGCTACAAGACCATATTTTACTGGTACAAATACTAATCAACCAATCTCATCAGTGCACGGTTTATCACTTGCATAGAGTGAAAAGATTATCTTGCACACAATACTTTAGAGTAAGGAAATTGAATGAATGCGTTTCTGACCTTTACATAAGCTGCGTTCAAAATGGACATTATCACATATCAACACCGTGACAATAGTTCATTCCACACAGCATTGCGAATTTGATTTTATCTGTAACTCGGAAAATTATCAGGTTAAATACCTAATTTGTTTTGCACAACATATTTAAAACAAATTTGGTATTAATTGAAGTGTTTCCAGTTTCCATGTTTGGTGTGAGTGTAAGCATTCAACTTCAGCATGGCTAGATCATGTGACTCACAATAATCTATAAATAGAGACACGCAAAAATCCAAACTAAGCTGCCCCCACCCCCACCCCCGGGTTATTAGTTTGTTTTGAACAAGAGTAAATTAAAGCACCAACAGTATTGTAAAAAAAAAATATCCATAGCACCCAGTATACTTTTTTTATGAAATGGTCAATCTCTGTATCATGATTACATATTCTTCAACACAAACGGAATGAAGCAGAAAGTGACTGATAGGATTAAAATTTGAAACAGAAAGAGGAGTGCTTTCATTTGTATTGTTTTTGTCTTGAATATCAGTCTTGCAGTCCATCAAAGAGATTAGCCGACCCTCCTTCTGGTTCTGTGTTCTTGCCAACGGTTGCTGATCAAAGACAGGAGGGATATGGGACTACAACTGTATGAATGGAATAAGTTGGCTTCTACAGAATTTGATGTTGGGACAGTTAACTTGGACTTCAAACACATTTTACACTTTGTTGATACATGAATACTGACAGCCCCATCTTTTTCCTGTACAGTAGCAAATTTTATCGATAAAAACTGGCATATACTGGTGTAAAGGAACCTCTGACAATAAACCCCCCCCCCAAAAAAAGCTATTGATTTTCATGCACAATATTGGTCCGTTACATTTTGCTGCTAGTCACAACTCTAATGAAAGAAAAATACTTTTAAAACCAAAAAGTATAGTCCTACATGTACATGTGCTTCAGTTGGCCTAGATTTTGGATAGCATGAGAAAATCATTGTCTTGCTGAGGCTGCCAAAGGGAAAGGCTATTCACAGGGAAATAAAAAAAACTTTGGACCACTGACATTGTTGCAGTAACTTATTGTTGTAAAAATGTCCGACTTGTTATTTAATCTCATTTAAAATACATCCAGTCTTCTTTTTTCTGCAACCAGGCATGACTGAATTATTATTTTTATTGTGCATTAGAAATGCCATTTGTTTTTAGAAACAAAACTCCTCATTTTTGGTACTTCAGATGCATAATCATTGTTCTGCAGTAGATTTATCAACTAAACCCTGAAAACTCGGGACCTGGTTATGTCAATGATTTCTTGATACCCCTGACATAATCGAGATAACCGGGTTTGGCTGTACTATGTATGCAATGTGAATTTATATGCAAAAGTATTACAGAGTCACACAGAATTTATAATTAAGAAAATATACAATGTTCTTGTGTTACTGCACACTATTAGTACATGTGCATATTTGCATGTCTTGAAATAGGCAACTCATGTTAAACCTGAACTACATGCCACTAGTTAACCACTGGGAAAGTTCATCAAGAGCTGGCAAAAAATGTTGGATGTAAACTCCATACGAATCAGTTCAATATGCATGCTTCAAAGTTCAGACTGTTGAAGCAAAAGCACAGCTTTTACACTTTGACTTTGACCAATTATAACACCTTGAAATTAGTGTTGTAGAAATTTGATATTTGTTAACAACAAATTTGTTTGTTTTTTCATGGCTAACATTGCAGAATAGGTTAGAAAGTATGATAGCATTTAATTTAACTTTAAACTATCATGGAGGCCACCTTGATGAGTTCCTTTTGTTTATGTCCTTGCTACTTGTTTACCTCAAACCTATTTACTCCCACATTCCGCATTCGGTACATGTGCAGGACTCTTTCTAGGATGCATCCTTGTGCCAGTGACCCTTAGTTTTCGTATTTGGCACAAAAAGTTCCCACAGCAATGTTTACAGGGTATTTAAAAAAGACTTGAAAAATAAATAAAAAAGACAGTTGAATTTAGACTGAATTTAGCACATCCCAGCCTTGCCATTGCTTGATACAATTTGCATGCTTGTTTGTTTGGATTTTTATTTTGGGCATTTTAAAACTAGAATTAAGGATAAGCCAGGTGGAATAGAAGCCAACAGTAAAGTGCCTCTAACTACTCTTTGCAATACCTGCATACAATTTAATATTTACTTCAGACATAATGCCAGATGTCTTGGTGTTGGAAAGACAGGTTAAAGATATTGTATGTTTTGTCTTAAGTTTTCTTATTATTTTCCTTAAAAATAGTTTTACATTATCATTGGTTCATTTCTTGTTTAGAGTAAGGAGATAACTCCTTTTCATAAAATGTTCTCTTACTTTCTTAACCATCCAAAATTTCTACTTTAAATTTTTATACATTGTATGGTTTCTTAAAATTGCTTTGTTATTTTTTAACGTGTCTTATGTAAAAATGTTACTTTTATTTAATTATCTAAAGTCCTAACAATCAGTCCAAATTTGAATTGTTGAAAAAATATCAGCTGTTACACAGCCAGACAAATTAATGGATAAGTTTGATCTGTTTTCCTCTATTATCTGTTTATTGCTTCAAACTGGTGTCACACCTGATAAGTATTGTTATAGCCATTAAGTTTTGCAAGATGTCTGTTCATTTTCTACTTCTGTTTCTTTACAACAAAATCTTCCCACATTCTAGTGTTTTGTATTCTAATAAATATTATTCTCTGAAAATGTAGAAAAGAATTCAAAACATCATCCTCTTTCAGAATTTCTTCTGCTTCTTTCTTATAAAATTCTCTTCCCTCATCAAATTGTAATTTGTCTGGTTTTGTTTCTTAAAGCAGTTGTTTAAATGCATCTTGTACTTCCTATGTTTCTAATTTTAAATTGTTTGATTTTAAGGCCTGTGATTGTTTAAATAAATTACGTCCATTATTTTTGTATGCTTTCAAATGAAGCACAAGTTACACATGTCTGTTCTATTTCAGCAATTGACGTCATTTTGGAGAATAGATTATTCATTTTATTTCACTCCTTATTCAGGGGCCCTGGGTGACCTAGTTGTCTGAAATGCTCACCATTACAGATCACTGCCATCTCACTTCTCTCTGCCTGGGTTTGAGTCCTGGGCTTGGCCATTTCGGGTATGTGAGAAACCTTGCCAGTAGCTTCCCGTGGGTCAGTGGTTCTTCACGGGGTTGTTCCAGGTTCTTCTGTTACATGTCTAGGCTCATACAAAGTAACAAAGAAAAGAGTGAAGCCAACAAGCTTTGTAAAATTTAGCAAATAATTTGTTTCCCTAGAAAAACAAGGTGAAAATATGAAAAAGGACTTATGGTTTGTGAATCTAATCCCAAAATTAATCCTAGAATTTAGAAATATAAGTCCTGACAATAAAAAGTCATAAGTGAATCACAGTTCGAATCATGATAACCTCTTTTGTGTTGGCGTGTCAACAGTTCCTTTTTGAATCCAAGAATAATAATCCAGCTTTAGAATTCCAAATAATTTCCAATAAATGTCTTTGTCCAAGAATTCGAATGAGCACAAGTGTTTCCCAGGGGAAATAAATGATTAATTCCGAAAAATAGAAATATTCAAATCAAATTGGTAACAACACCAAAATACCTTTCAGGTACAAAGGTATTAATTACGATTGACTAAAACTATAGTAACGTGTTAATAAGCCCAACTGATACACAAAACAATGTCCTGGATGAGGGTCATTCCTATGGCAAACCCTAATTGACACGTTATTTCACACGTATGCCAGATATGACCTTGACTGAAAATCTGTGATTTTTTTCACTGAGAATGAATTAAAAGAAAATTTTTAAAAAAGTTGTTTACATTACAGGTGTTACTGGTACAAGATCTAGGTTACCAATTGATACAATGTAAACAGGCTACTGGCTTGTTTACAGTCAAACAGAACTGAACTGAATTTTCTGGAAAAATGTCAAATCCAGTGAATAAAGTTATCATTACAATAACATGTAATGGAATAAAATAAAAAAATAAAAAATTTAAAACTAACAAACAAGTAATTAAATTACATATATGTAACACTTCCCCCATAAAGAAAAACAAAGATTTATATAATAAAGCTTTCTTTTTACCATATGTTAATTATACATGAGGTAAAAAAATTACATAAGAAGAACTCTTATGAATTATACAAAGCGTACATGAAATAATATTTCTATACACGAGAAAATGCATCAGCTATTAAATTGTCTTTTCCTTTGATGTGCCTGATTTCAATATTATATTCCTGTAACAACAAACTGCATCTTAATAATCTTTGATTTTTGTTTTTCATCTTGTTGATGAAAGTAAGGGAGTTGTGATCACTAAACACAACAAGCAGAGAAGGAGCTGAACCAATGTAAACTTCAAAATGCTGTAATGCCAATATCAAAGCCAAACATTCCTTCTCGATTGTTGAGTAATTCCTTTGGTGCTTATTTAATTTCTTAGAAAAATAGCACACTGGATGATCCACACCATTGCTATCTTCTTGAATCAATACTGCTCCAACCCCAACATCACTTGCATCAACAGATAGTTTAAATGCTTGACTGAAATTTGGAGCTGTAAGAACTAGTGCAATCTTAAGTATGGCCTTGTCAAAAGCCTCCTGACAATTTTTAGTCCAAAGAAACTTGTTTTTCTTGCTCAATAAATTTGTCAGGTTCAGCAATATTAGAAAAATTGGAAAAAAAATTCCACTAGTATCCAGCCATACCCAAAAATCACATCAGTTGCTTTTTACTGACAGGCACAGGGAATTCAGAGATAGCCTTGACCTTAGCATCTATAGGTTTAACTTGTCCGTGTCCCACAAAATGTCCTAGAATTGTTACACAAGCATGGCAGAACTCACTTTTGGATAAATTAATTGTCAAACTTGCATCAGTGAGTCTGTCAAAGAATTTATGAATTGTGCCTAGATGTTCTTTCCAGGTGTCATTGTAGATGATAACATCATCGATGTAAGCATCACAATTATCTAGACCAGAGGTAATCGTATTCATCAAACATTGAAACGTATTTGGCGAACCCTTCATCCAGAATGGCATCACTTTGCATTGATAAAGTCTATCTGGAGTCACAAATGCCGAAATTTCCTTTACCCTTTCTGTTAGTGGAATTTGCCAAAATCCTTTTAGAAGGTCAAATTTGGTGGCATACTTGACATTTCCAATTTTATCAATGCAGTCATTGATTCTTGGTAATGGAAATGAATCTGTCTTTGTCAAACTGTTCACCTTCCTATAATCAGTGCATGTACAGAAAGTTTTATCTGGTTTCGGAACAAGTATTCATGGTGAACTCCAGTCACTTTTACTAGGCTGTATGAAATCATTCTCCAGCAAATACTGAGTTTCCTTTTTCAACTATTCCTGTTTGAGAGGGTTCATCCTGTATGGGTGTTGTTTCACAGGTTTGGAATTTACAATTTCAATTTCATGAAAAATTTTGTTTGTCCTTGTAGGAACATCTGGAAATAAGTGCTCATATTCAAATAGTAACTGTTTAAGTTCATTCCTTTCTTGTTGTTGCAAATTTGAAAGTTTCTAATCCAGATCATTCATAATTTCCAAATTGCGAAGATTTGTCACTCCAAAATCAATAGTGTCTGATTGAATTTCTTCACTTAAATCCTCAATGAGTGGGACAGGTACATCTAAATTAATTCCATAATTTACCTGGCTATCTCTCTCAATATACTAGTACTCCTATAACTTATTTAGATCAGAGTACTATTAATATAATTTAACTCATTCATTTTTTTCTTAACTTTGTAAGGGCCGTAATACCTAATTTGAAGAAAAATTTGAAGAATGAGCAAGAGAGAAAGAACTCTATTACAAGATTCAAAAGTTCTGTCCATTAAAGTTCTGTGAAATAATGACTTCACTTTTGACTTGAATTGCTGAATGCCAAATTCAAGCATAACTAGCTGGAAAATTCCAGACATAAAATTTGACACTTGACCTGATTGGACAGATTTGGGAAGGCCAAATTGAGTAAAAGAAATATCAAAGCTTTTACTGTTGGTTTAGTTTCAATATTCCTCGAAGGAATTGCCTCTGGGAATCTTGTTGACGCACACATAATGGTCAACAAGTATTGGTTGCCTGACTTGGTCTTAGGTAAGGGACCAGCACAATCTACCATTATTCTGCTAAATGGTTCGTCAAATGCAGGAATTGGTTGCAGATGAACCTTAGGTATCTTCTGATTGGGTTTTCCTACCATTTGACAAATATGACAAGATCTACAGAATTTACAAACATCACTTTTGATTTTTGGCCAGTAAAAGTGAGTCAAGATCTTGTGATAAGTCTTATTAATCCCTCATGACCAGTCAGAGGAGTTTCATGGGCCAGACTAAGTATTTCCTGTCTGTAAGAGTTTGGAACTACAATTTTATAGTTCACTGACCATTTGTCACCAGATGGTACCTCGGGAGGTCTCCATTTTCTCATAAGAATTCCATTTTTAATGAAATAACAGACAGGTACTTTAGTGGCTTCAGTTTCACTACTGGCCCTCTGAAACAAACAGATCTCAGGATCTATTTCCTGTTCGATGACAAGTGGTTGTCGTTTATCACCCTGATTAGATAAAAGAGAATGAGTAGTTAAAAGAGGATCACTGCGATCAATACCTTTTGATTGCTCCAAACAAGGAGTGAAATTGACCTCATCAAAAGCCTGACCAATACATGTGTCAGCTAAAGAAAGACTTTCCTTATCAAAATCATTCTCAAGAGCTTTCTTTTCCATAGCTCTGGTAACTGCACAAGCTGGGTATAAATCAGGGAATTCTTTTTCAATAGGATCATATTTCTGATCCAAAGAAGGCTTGTCAGTTACAAGTGGATTAACCACAACCTTATCTCCAGCTAGGTTGTTGCCTAGTAATAAACGAATGCCCTGAACGGGTAAGTTAGACACTATACCGACTGTCACAGGTCCTGAAACTAAGTCTGATGACAAATCTACAGAATGGAGAGGAACATTAAAAAAGCCGCACTCTACTCCCTGAATAAGAACACTCTCATTAGAAGAAGACTTCTCAGAAAAAGGCAAAATATCTGATAATAAAAGACTCTGAGAAGTTCCTGTATCCCTTAAAATTTTAATAGGGATAGGATTGGCCAAATCACCCAAGAGTGATATAGAACCCTTCGACATGAATGGTTCATAATTCTCCATAATAAAATCAGACCCAACAAATGTATTGCTTTCAATACATGAATGTGACCTTGACCTCTTAGAAATAAGAGCATTTGGGATAGGTCTGTCTTGATTCTGATGCTTATATTTCAATTTGAAGCAATCAGAAATAATGTGTCCTTTCTTCTTGCTGAGTGGAAGACTTGACTACATAAGGAACTTTGAGTTAAGAAATACTTGTCAGCAGCAAGAGCAGCATTTTCCAAGGTTTAAAGCTTATGCTCATCAAGGTAAGTCTTAATGTCACTATGGACACAGTTCTTGAACTCTTCAAGTAATGCAAGTAATACAAGTTGTTTGAGACTTTCATAATCTTGGTCAACTTTCTTTTCTAAGCACCATGATCTATCAAGTAACTGCTCTTTTTCTCTTGCAAATTTGACAGGTCTGTCCAGCATCTCTTTTTTATAGTTTCTTAATTTTTGCCGATAAGCCTCAGGAATTAACTCATAACCCTTTAAGATGCATTCCTTAACCAGATCATAGTCAGTACTTTGCTGTACTGACAGGGATGCATAGATATTTCGGGCTTTGCCAAAAAGTACACACTGTAATAATTGAATCCAATGCTCCCTTGGCCATTTCAAATTTTCAGCAACTTTTTCAAAATAAAGAAAATATTTGACTACTTCTTTTTTTCTGAAAGGGGGCACCAACTTAATATTCTTTGTAATATCAAAACTTGAATTTGTATGTGGAGTGGGAATGTGCCTTTCACATGCCAGCTCTATTTCTTTTAACTTTATTTGATATTCCCTCTCTCTTTCTCTCTCTTCCTTCTTAAGTTGTAACTGCATTTGTTTTTCTTCTTTCTGTAAATGCATTTGTTCTTTTTCTTTCTCCAGTTGTAACTGCATTTGTTTATCTTTCTCTCTTTCCTGTCTCTCTCTCCTCTTTCTCAAATTGTAACTGTTTATCTTTCTCTCTTTCCTGTCTCTCTCTTTCCTCTTTCTCAAATTGTAGCTGCATTTGTTTTTCTTTCTCTCTTTCCTGTCTCTGTCTCTCCTCTTTCTCAAATTGTAACTGCATTTGTTTTTCTTTCTGTCTTTCCTGTCTCTCTTTCTCCTTTTTCTCAAATTGTAACTGCATTTGTTTTTCTTCTTTCTGAAGTTCAAGCTTCCTTAACTCCAATTCCATCTTATATTTCAATTTGAAGTCCTTTACTTTTATGTCAGTCTGATACAGACTTACTGACCGAAGCCAAAATGCCTTTATCCAAAACATTCTTCTCTACCAAATACTGATTCAAAATGTTCTTTATTTCTTTGCTTCATCAAAGAAGCTTTTGCTTCAGAAAGATCGTATTTTCTGGCAAGAAAGTAATTCATCTTTTTTCAAACAATCCAACTGCTCCTTTGTAGGATTTGAAAGAAAAGTTTCTACTTTTGATGACATTGTGAAAAGCATGTTGATTTCACAAAAGATTTAGCGCAAAATGCGAAATAGCCCTTGGGATTTAAAAAATTCTAAAAACTAGATGAATTTAAATTTTAAAAAAACCAACAATTTTCTCAAATATTTTAGCCAAAATTCATATATCCCAAGGACGAGAACCCCAATTTTCTTTGTTAGGTGTCTAGGCTCGTACAAAGTAACAAAGAAAAAAGTGAAGCCAACAAGCTTTGTAAAATTTAACAAATAATTTATTTCCCTAGAAAAACAAGGTAAAAATATGAAAAAGGACTTAACGATTTGTGAATTTAATCCCAAAATTAATCCTAGAATTTAAAAATATAAGTCCTGACAGTAAAACGTCCTAAGTGAATCACAGTTCGAATCATGATGAAGTTCCAAGATGGAAGGCAATGAGGTATTCTATAACCTCTTTTGTGTTGACGTGTCAACAATTCCTTTTTTAATCCAAGAATAATAATTCGGCTTTAGAATTCTGAACACTTTCCAATAAATGTCTTTGTCCAAGAATGAGCACAAGTGTTTCCCAGGGAAAATAAATAATTAATTCCGAAAAATAGAAAAATTCAAATCAAACTGGCAACAACACAAAAATACCTTTCAGCTACAAAGGTATTAATTACGACTGACTAAAACTAATAACATGTTAATAAGCCCAACTGATACACAAAACAAAGTCCCGGATGAGGGTCATTCCTCTGGGAAACCCTAATTGACACGCATTATTTCACACATATTCCAGATATGACCTTGACTGAAAATCAGTAATTTCTTTATTGAAAATGAATTTTTTTTTTAAAATTTAAAAAGTTACTTACATTACAGGCGTTACTGGTACGAGATCTAGGTCACCGATTGGTACAATGTAAACAGGCTACTGGCTTGTTTACAGTCAAACAGAACTGAACTGAATTTTCTGGAAAATGTCAAATCCAGTGAATAAAGTTATCATTACAATAACATATAATGGAATAAAATAAAAAAATAAAAAATTTAAAACTAACAAACAAGTAATTAAATTACATATACATAACACTTCCGCTTCAGCTATACTGGATGCCATGTATAGCCTATCATGTGCAGGAAAATTTCATTAAACCTCATAACAACAACAACAACACTCCTTGTTCAATATTTCTTGGAAGTTTAATATGTAAATGCCACAAATACATTTCATGACAACATCCGTATTAAAATATGTTGACATGTCCATAGCAATCAAAAGGTTTTATCTGAAAGTTTTTAATGACAGTTAAGGTGCAGAGCATTCAACAATCAGGAGTGAATAAACTTGAGTAGTTAGCTTAAGGGGAGTTTCTAAGCCAAAACTCTATTTTGTATTATGATGACATCATGATTATCCCTCTCCTCTTTAACCCCCCTCCCCCGTCAGACCCCCCCCATGTTAGTCTACTTTGTTGAGGCAACAATGTCGATTTCATTATTGGTTACCTGTCAAGGGCCCATCACTGAATCATCGTTGTCATCATACAAAATAGGTTGGCTTAGATACACCCCCTTTAAGCTAACCACTGTGGAGTTTACTTGAAATCGCTAGTGATTTATATTTATGTTTTACACAGAATTATTATACCTAACATTCACATAAAATTTCAATCTGCTATTAATAACTCGCTGGGATTTACAGGTGACACATCTTATTGCAAAAATGAATGCATTAATAATAAGTCGCTGGGATTTTACAAAAATTCAATAATTGCATATTTCACATTAGACACTCTAAAGATCAGTTTGACTCCAGAAAAACGTGGTAGACATATTGTCAGCATTCTGCGACGAATGCTATTATAATGGGGGAGCACCTGCAATGCATTGAAAAAGACAGGATAGACTTAAATGGGTAAATGTAAACTTGTAAATGTTAAAAACACTGATCAAGGTGCAACTCGCCTGGGCCCTCTGAACCTCAAACCGCCCCAGGTTCACTTGGAGGGTGTGCTTGATTACAAATTTATTGCACTCAGCGATCCAACAATTGCAATGGAAAAAGAAAAAATGGAAAAGGAAACGTATAACAATTGCCTAAGATTTAAGAGATATCCAGTGTAATCCAACCTTGTTATCACTTACTTACTTTTGCTATTTTTTTACAGTATGGTGGCCCGTACTGTGATTTATATTTCACAAAAAATTACAATGCCTAACATTGTCATAAAATTTACATGAATTGCTAGAGATTTACTCTAATAACCAGTCCAAAAAATCAACCTTGCTAAAGTCAGTACTATCAGACATTTTATATCCTAATGCAGATGTATTAATCCCATCAGAGCAGTATCTTTTATCATCAAAATTACAAAGACCAGATTTTATAACATCAGTCTCAGTTTTATGACAATTTGATCTTATTGCCATCATCTCAACATAACTAGAAAATCCGTCTAATGCAGCTTTATAATCCTATCACCTTACGACTACATTTCCTTTTAATCCTGTAGCTTGTTTTTTAACTTTATTATCAGCTAATTTTAGACAGTACATTCTACTATGCAATCCAATGAACTTTACAATAGGAACCAGAATTGTCTCATCCTTAAATTTTCCTATTACTGTTTTATTATAATCACAGTGAAATCTGCTGTTTTTTGGATAATCTGAAAGATCAAACATTTCTCGGTTATCATAAAACTCTTGATAAATATCATAAGTTTTTATCTTGTATGTAAGCGAGTCAGTATCTGTAAATAACAGTTCTGCATCAGGCCACTTACCTTTAACAAAATTGTAATGAAAGTGGTACATTAACTATTTTGATATCTCAAGTACTTCCATACTGAAATAAACTGGCTTATTCAACTTTAGATTTGTCTTTCTTCATTGAATGCTACTGAATTTTCACTAAATATTTCATACTGACAAAATCGTCAGATGCTACAAGTTTATTACAATGTTCCACATTATTGATGATCTCAATATTAACTCTTTTTCTGATGTTTTCCATGGTCTTACCAAAGATGCTATTGTTCATAAGCTTGAAAAAGTTTTTTTTTCAAACCCTATTTTGGCAGCTGCTTGTCATGCTATGTTTGAGTCTCTGTAACTCTTCATCCACAGTGATTGATTAAATTTTAGCACTCAATGAACTTTTCTTAATTTTAGCTCATGATCAACTGCTTCCTTAAGATTTTTATAATGACAGATGTATCTCCATTTGTCAAGCAGATAAGGAACTAATTTGTTAACAACAGATTTACCACTAGTGCTAGCACTAGATGAATAATTTCTCAGTTCATCAGATAATAAACTGTAATCAATCAGCATTGATTCTGGACATAATGGGTAGTTTTATGCATATCATGAAGCTCAACAGATTAGTCAAGATCAACTTCTATCAGATAACTAACATCATCTGGTGTTACAATTTTTTCAGTTTCATCAAAAAAATGTTTTTCACTAATCAAGCTAAACTGCTCAAATGGCATAGACTCCGACAAGGAGTAACCATATAAATTATTTGGATCTAGAGAGGTTATAAAACTTGATGGTGCTGTCTTATCATAGTCAGGTGGATATTTATTATTACCTTTGGCATATATTTTTTATGACGCTAATCCCACCTCGGATTCCATGTTCTATAAAGTTGAACATATCAGAGTCTGTTAAAAGTTCTAGTTTCTTTTCATGTGCTTGAGTAATACATCCCAACTTAGTCCAGGTGCTGAATAATACTAAGCTGTGTCAAGTCCGTAGTTATCAGTTATTTCTGACATCTCAGAAATTTTCAAATATATCTGCGGCCAACAGCACATCCGTGATAAGATACAAATCATGATGATCTCCTAAGTTTTTACAGCCAAAGGAGTCCTGAATTGAATGGCATAAGCATAATTATTATCACTAACACTTTCAAGATTTAACCTTGAGTAGAAATTAAGTTTGTCAGGTAGACACATTTCATGAAATTTATCACAATACTCATGTTGAAAGATACCTTTCCATTTCAGCAAGCTTGATTTATCACTGAAATGTTCAGTCGAATTAGCAAATTTAGTGCAGCCTTGTGCTAGCTCGTCCAGTGATGCTGCCATAAACTGCAGGCCATCAATAAATCTCAACTTGCCTTGTGTCACTGACATGTACTTTTCAGTTTTATTTGGGATGCACTTTATTTTATCGTTGTTGTTCATTTTCAGACGGTTTATTATATTCATGTTTCCGAACACTTCAGCTATAATATGAGCATCATATCCTCTGAAATTAGGAAAGACAACAGGAACAAAATCTGGTGTGGTATATTTTAAATTATATTTATCATGTGCTGGACCACGATACTTTCCAGTAATATGGCAGTGATCTTTTACTCGATCCTGAGGCAAAAGCACCCCTTCACAAATATAGCATATTTCTGCTGTATTAAATTTGGCTTTTTGTTTTACTGTCTGTGGTTTCATTTTTTTCTGTGTTAGTAATATCATGATGAGTTCAATTTCGTAGATAGGGTTTGTTAGCAACCAGACAGTGGGATTTTTTCCTCTATAAATCTTTACTGGTGTTGATAAAGATTTATCAACAGTACAAATGACCTTATACACTGCTCCACAAGGCATAGGCATATGCTCTTGTATTTTTCTTGTCAAAGATTTATCAGGGTTATTCGCTGCTTTTTGCACTGGAAGTAAAATAGACTCAAAATCTACATATACTATAAAAGGTACTTTCATCTTGTGTCTGTAAATTGTACCGTAATATATTTTCATCCTCGCCAGGCAGATATTTTCTGTATATTAAAGCAGTGTTTGAGATGTTTATCAATTGCATGTTGGATATACATCCATGCAAACATGTGACACAGAAATATTTCTTTTCGTTATGCTTGTTATACTGACCTCTGACTAGCCTGTTAAAGTTTTTTTATCCATGTGTAATGATCTTCATAAAATAGTAAATTTACTGTTTTTTGTGATGCTAGATCACTGATATATCTGGGATATATATATTTTTTTTTTTTATCGATACCAAATACATTAATATCTCCAGGTAACAGCTGTTTATTATGCTTTTCGAATTTTGGAATTTGATATTCAGAATAAGGAAAGACAATCCTGCTAAAGTTTAGATTATTAACATGACCAGTATAATTTGATACTGGATAAGGATGACCTCATGCTGGAAATAACTATCACTGTTCTGGATATTTACACAGCATTTCGAGTTTTTGATTTTGGTTGGCAGATCAACATATGAGCTACCATGCAATGGATTACATTTCATAGTGTGGAACAGTATCTGTTATTTCATCAAATTTCCAGCCAGAACCAGATGCAGTGTACTCATCTATTTTCTTCTCTATCCCCTGAAATATATTGTCTGACAGCGATATTAAATCTGTCCCTGTTAGAATTTGACTAGATTTTGATGTAATATAAGGATCGGCAAATTCCTCACATTGCTTAGCAGCAAGCTGCTCTGCCACAGGGTGCTCTGATGTAGGCATCTGACTGATGGGCCTATCCTTGGTTTTCTGTGGGGATTCCAGAGATATTTTCAAGCCCTTGTGCATGGCAAGCTGAGATTTAATTGTTGGCTGAAGCAGATGATATAAGTTTGTGGCAGAGAAATTTACTAGCAAACGTTTATTATTAAATCGCCAACTGTTATTGAAACCAGAAAATGCAGTTGTGATTTTTATTGGCTGATATCTTCTGTTGAGAATAGACTTTTCTTTGCTATATCAGCAAGTTTCATCATCCTGTATATAATGTTTTATATTTCTTTAATTGAGTGTGGTTGGAAAATTGTCAATTGAAGAAACGAAAAAGTTATTATTATATTATGGAAAATTTATACCAGATGCCGATGATCATCAACAATCTTGCTAGACATCAAGAGATTTTCTGGTGTCACCCGAGATATAACCATTTTGCTGGTAACGAGCTTGGCCTTGTGATCAACATAAAAACAAAAAATGAAATTGGAATCCTAACACCTGCAGGTTATAAGATGAAAGTGAAAGGCGTTAGTGGTAGTGAATACACTGGGATGTTCTTACACAATTTTGTCTGGACATTGTTTAGCATATCAAGGGCAGTGTTACTGATAATAACATCGCTAATTTGTCATCGCAAGATTTGTTTCAACAACATCCAGTCTATGATCTGTATGAGACCAATGACATAGGTATGATAACATATATTTAAATACATAAGGTGTTGGAACTAATGATAAGTTTGGTTATCTTACTGTGAGGATTAGTGGAATAAAAACTTATAAAATTACGTATTGTTCTCACAGGTTCGTGTTTAAAGTTTTTCATGGACTTATTTTAAATGGTTTGGTAGTTGACCACCTTAACAAAATTAAAGCAGATAATTGAAAATTTAGATTTTGTAACACAGAAGAAAAAACATGATGAGGTAATGCTGGGAATCCTAACAATTTAAAAAATCTAAGACTGTTAGTATCAACTTACTCTGACACTAATGAAGAAATGTTATTTCCATTGATTTCATCAGCGGCAAAATATTTTAATATTTGTTCAGCATCAAATTTGTTGCAGATGGTATCACTAAATCAGCATTATCAAAAAGATTTAATGTTAGAATCTTCTTTCAATATGAATCACCTGCACTTTAAAATATTAGCAACGTCGCTGTTTGCCCAGCAGTAATTGAGCTATTTGTTTGAAGTTTCTTTGTCACATTCGACAAATATCTCTCCACGTCGAAGTATATGATCAAGTTCTATGTTGCTTAACCAAATCAAATTATTTTTTTCTCGTTCTACTTCAAAGCGAGCTACAACGTTAACATCATTGCGGAACATATTTCTTACAGCTGCTTCCAGCTGATAGGGATTTATAATATTAGCTCAAGTAAAAGTCTATCCATTATTTGATAATTAACATAAAATTGGAGTTTATTTACACATCAATTTTCAGAATATTTCTTAGATTTTTCCATGTCAAATAGCAGTGAGCCCATTTCGTAGTAGTATCTGTATCATATCTAGCAAATATTTTTTTTACATTTCTCAAGTCCTGATACCTCAGAATCTGTCAGTAGCACATCAAATGCTAAGTGAGGATCGTATTCAATGATAAAATTCACCTACTTTATTTTTGTATTTTGATCACTTATAAACAGCTTGACAGTGTTAAATAAGAAGTTCATATTAAGATTTTAGATCTGATGATTCTTATTTCATATGGCATTTTATTACAGTAATTTATATAAAAGTCTTATGTATAAGATGTCTCAAACAAATTTCTTGTTCGCAATAAGATTGTTAGATTTTTACACTGATATCAATTGTGATACAGTCAATCAGCCAGCACATCAGGATTCGAAGAATTCCACTACTGATAGTCATGTAAAATATCTCATATTTGATCTAGAAACATATTTATTCCCTGTCATTAAGGATATATTTGCCAGTGAGCCAGGTATAGTACAAGAAGATGAACAAATTCATATCACAGCAAAATCATGGTGCAGTATAAAATATCACCTTTCTAAGAAGATAAAAAAGTTTAATTTTACTCTCTCAGAACATCAGATATTCTGGGAGTTGTTAAGACTGTTTATGAACTGTGGACAATTAGAAGTTTATGGCTATCGAAAAAATATAAAAATTTGGTTTTCTTTTAAGATTTTTAACTGGATGGGAGAATGTGCACTAACAACAACACATAGAGAATATTTTATATTGTTGTGCAGGCCAGTGAAATGTATTTCTGTCCTTTTTAAACATAAAAGAATTATAGCGACTGGATCTGATCGCAGGGTGTTATACACCCCATGATTTAATCAAAGATTTTATTTATTTCACTAGTTGGTATCCATTTTTAAAACTATCACCGTTACCTCTCTATTTAACCAAGCTTTTCTTAACCTTTTCTTGTTATCACTCGATGATAAATATATCTTGCTCTGTCCGCTGCAGCACCTGTTCATAGAAACTTTCAATAATTTCTTCTCCTGCTGAGTCTTTCAGCTTGTAAGTTACAGGTATTGTTGTTCAGATTTTATCCACAACAAATACTTCCTTGGACCAGTTAGGAGTGAATCCTTTTTCAAAATTTTTCTTTACTAGTGAAAGTCTAATTCTCTCACCCATGCTAAACTTATGTCTTCAGTACATATTCTAATTTGCTAACACTGGATCGTTGACAGCTTCATTTGGTGACATTCCAAGTGTTTTATGTTTTGTATTATTGTAATCCGACGCAATCTTTGGCAGATCATCAACATACCTGTTAGTGTTTTCACCTGTTAGTTGTTAGTAGATCTTTTAGCATGTGATTAAATCTTTCGATGACACTTTTCCCTTCATTTCCAGTGATATGTTTGATAATGTTATTTTGTTCCAAAAACTGCTCCAGTTGCTTATTAAAAAAGTCTGCTTCGTGGTCTGTCCATTATTAGGCTTTCTTTCCATGCTTATTATAATACCTCACATCACATCAGTTATAGTTTTCCCTGTTTTATCTGTAACAGGTACACTAAATGCGTATTTAATAAAAATATCAACTACATTCATCAAGTATCTTTTATTGTCATTGTGCTTAGCAAAATATTTGACATATCAGCTAGATCTATTGACCATATATCATCAACTGAATTAGCGACAACTTTTCGTCAGGAATTTTTTCTTAGGTCTGTGAAGTTCATATGCGAGACCACTCTGCAGTCCAGTGAACTGCACTGCATCATCATAAAGTACATTTCCAAGTCTGAGTTTATATTTTGCTCCAATGATACCTTGGACTAGCTTACGATCATTTTGCTCTCTTATTCCCTTCAGTCTCATATCGCTTAGCTCATCAAGCATAATACGGTCGCAACCAGATTTATCATTTTCATTGTCGTGGTCACATATATCATGACGCATTGCAATTTCATTGACCTGATTGTATGGCTTCTCCCCTGGGAATAGGATTGCCATTTTCGTCAAATTGTTTATTGAGTGGATTCCAAGGCTCTGTATAACGATGGCATGGCAGGGTCCATCCACTGTTGGGTTTTGGTAATTTACCAATTGCGAATATCTAAGCTGGATCCGATTACAATTTTTAATTTGGCAATAAGTTACTATTATATCCTGCTTTCTACAGAGATCATGGTCAGTTTTACATGTACACAATTTGCTTGCAAATTGGCTTTGCATTATTGTTATAATTTAATCATCAACTAAAATAGTTTTAGAAATACTTGACATTTCCTAACCTCCAGGTAATAGTGAGTCACATTTTAGAAACACACTCTTTTTACTGCCACTGAGAGCACAACACTTTTCAGCATTAGTCGGTTATTTTTAGTAGTTTCCGTAGTTTCATTTATATTTTCCATTTTACTTCTGCATTTCAGGCAATACATAGTCTGTGTTTTATTTGCTTCTTATATGAATTGCAATTTTATCATTTTCCAAGCTTGGTTTGGGTGTGAATTATAATAAAAATTTCAGAAAATCACCATCGGAGTGCTTTGCACTCTGTGCTTGCATCGAGAATGTTTGCATTCTGGACATTTGATTGATAAACATAACAAGCTGCAGTGCCAACTGGCTGAAGTTGAGTGATGAATAACTGATTGTACTGTTTGATACTATCATTCGGTGGTAACCCAAACGAATCAAAATATGTCTTTATAAAGCACTACCCAATGCATGACAGATCCATCATTGAAATTTTTTATATTTATTACACAGCTTGCTGCAGCTGGCAGAGAGCAAAAAATGATTGGACTGCTAGCGTGGGATTCTTTAAATCCCTAGCTCGTCTTTCGTCTTTTGAAAATACTCCATGAAATCCGCTGACATCTATCAGTTTATCTAGAATCTCAAAGTTGTTTAGTGGATGGATCGCAGAGCAATCTACCTCCTGGCACCAGGTAGCATTAGTCCTCTCCCTTGTCCTGTTCCCTGCAGATTTGGAAGTAGACTTCCTGCTATTCTTGCTAGCAACGGCCCTATGAACCCATCTTGGACTGCTTTCCAGTTCATCTTTTTCATAGTTGTTTTACATTTCTTTGCTGTTTTGGGCATTTTTTATTTATAATCGTTAGACAAAAGTGAAATGCTTCATATTTTACACTAACTGTTTGATACCGTCACTGGAAACAGCCTTCTTTGTAGCACTGGATATGGCCCCCGTGGCAGCAGCTGTCTCCAGGGTGCCTAATAGTGGAAGTAGTTTAGATAGCACCGGTTTTGCAATAATTGCCAGAAAACCACTGTGCATCACTTGTGATCTGGACATTGCAGTAACTTGCACTGCTGATAAATTTAAGATAAAAGTCCTATTTTATTGATTTGCCGCTGTGTCAGCATTAGTGTTGCTGGCAAAATGCCGGCACTCAGGGTTCCAAAATCTATCTTCTATTTCTGTTAGCTAATGCTGCAGCATCAACTGCAAAAATACACTCGATCGCTCGTTCTGGATACTGCTTACAATTTTATTTTGACAAATATTCATCTGGCATCTGGACTATCAAATAAAGAATTGTTTTGAAGCTGACTTCCACATCTATTCTGTCATTGAAACGCAATAAATACATGACTTGGTAACTGCTCATTTAGTGCTTTTGTTCTTCATATATTATTGATCAAATTTGATAAACTTAGTTCTGCATAAAATGTATGTAAATGCTGTTAGCATCGTCTCAAGTTCTATTGATTTTTCGACTGATGGAACTACACGTGTCATCCACAATGCTAATCGTAAGTTATTATTGTCAGCTTTCATCAGACAATCATTTTGATCAGCTCGGTCAAGTATAAGTGTATGTTTGATGCCACGAAATACCTTCTTGTAGTTTCTGCAAAATCCAAATATTGTGCTAAGCGGAAGCATCATTGCGATCTGATTTGAGGTGTTTGTAAACGCTCTTCCTTTAACATAACTTTCATTGCAAGATTTAACCTTTTTTATTATTTTGTTTACAATTACTAACATTGCAGATCCATCAGCAGCAGCTCCAAGTGGGGTAATTCCAAAATATTACACACTGTAGTCAACGATGTCCTTACTACAGCTTCATTTGCATCAGCAGCTGGTTCATCAACTCCAATCTTGTCAGTGTTATCGATAAGAAAAGTTCTAACAAAGCCTAAATTATCATTAGCATTCACTGTATCTGGAATTTTACCATAATAATAAACTCATTTGAAATAGCATCTCCAGCTCCGGAATCTTTAAACCACATGATATTTGTTGCAACAGATATTGAGCAAACGTCGTTGAATGACACCACGTTAATAGTACTTGCAATTGGCAAGTGCATTTAAATATCTTCTACTGTTTGATTAGTGAGTTGATATCTAGTGCTTCTAAACAAGCTCCAACTGTTATTAACAAGTGTCACTCGTGTACCAGCAGGTACTACTGGACCAGCTGCTGTTCTTATACTAACTTGTACTTCAAGTACAGCTTTATGTGGCAACAGAAACACGTCATTGTCTCATGTATTAAAAGTTTGTATTTCTGTTTTGTTATGTTCATTTGAGTTTTCATTGAGATGCTCAACATATTCAAATTCAGTTGTTGAGTCATCTGTTGCTATTTCTTTGGTCAGGTCAAGGTAATTTTTGATGGACATTTTTAATTACTAATTGTTAGATAAAATCTTGAACCGTGCTGCGGTTTGAAGTTGTAAAGCTACCCACTAAAACGCTGCAATTTCTGGTCGAGTGCTAGCACTCCGATGTCTAGTTTTAGTTACTAATTTTCTAATAATTTCTTCACCTGGTGGAGATAGCAGTTTTTTGTCATTTTTATTAACTCCGCAGTAGTTTCTGATGTTCATGATATTTCAGAAATTGCTTGTTTTATATTCCTATCGCATGGCACTGACGCCGTTGGCATTCTGCAGCCTTAATTTTATCAACAGTCTTCTAACAACTGAACCTGCCACAGAAGAGGCTGATGTGGCAAAAGCTTTTGATGTGTCTAAGGCCATAGGCGCTATTTGTTTTGCAATTCCAGGTACAATTTAAGCTATTTTAGAGAATACATTTCCAAAGAAACCTCCTACAATATTTCTATGATAAATTTTTTGTTGTTTCATTTTGTTATACAAAACTGTCTGATAAAATTGACTTTGGTGAGCATCGCTCACTGTGAGATCGGTTAACCATGGTGAGCAGAGCTCACTGACCTCAGTTGCAGATAATATGTTACAATTTCATTGTTGAGATTTAACTGCTGGCCGGATTGATCAGTCAGTGTCGTTGTGATAAAAGATACTTGATTTTCAACACGAACAGGATAGTAGATTATCTGTCTTGGATTTATTTGCATTAGCAATCCAGGTGGTTCTTCTGGACTAAAAGAATAAATAGTTTGACCTTGACTACCATGTGCTGTATACAACTCGCTGGCAATAGAACAGTTTATTAAAATTGAATTTACTTCTATTATATCAACGGGTGACTCACTATCGTATGAAATCAAAGCACTTTGTGATTCAGAACCGTATTGTTTTCGAGAAAATCTAACAACAATCTGATGTTATTGGCAGCACTGAAATCAACAAAAAATCAGTTTTTCTATGTGATTCTTTCATGCAGTGTGTTAAAGTTTGGAATGAGCTCAAAATTATCTGATGCAGATTCAACTTTAGTTGCAATCAATAACTTTATTGCTTTATTGCTTTATTTAGATCTGTAACATTATAAGCGCCTTATGGTATCTTAACAGAAGACCAAGCCCAGCCAACTGGCTGGATTGATTGAAACATAAAATCGTCATTCAAATTAGTTCTGATATTTGCCATTGCATGCCAAGCAGTAGCTGAAACTAGTCTTATTTCGTATTGCATCGGGGATGTTTGCGTTCCTGAGTCCAGCTCAGTTGGTGGATTATAAATAACAGAAAAGTTTGCACTGTCCATCACAGTCTGTGATGAATCAAGCAGTAATGTAGTTGATAACATTCCTATTTTATCTGATAGATAAAACTGAACTGCTGGTAGTTTGTGCTTTTGCTGTTAGCTAATTAAATCACTATGACAAAAATATTATGTTCGTCCAATATTAGATAACCGTTTGATCTGAGATTGTCTAAAATTTCAACAATATTGTTATCGTTTTCTTTGCTCATTGTTACATATATGTAATTTAATTGCTTGTGTGTTAATTTTAAATTCTTTTATTTTATTTTTGTTTCATTACATTTTATTGTAATGATTATTTTCACGGGATTTGATATATTTACTGGATTTGACATTTTTCCCAGTAAATTCAGTCTTCTGTTTTGACTTAATTAGAACATAAGAGTCGCATAAGCACTATTTTTAGCTAACCTAGTTCTTAATCTTGGTTAGAAGTTTGTAAACATCGAATGAAAACGATTAGCTATTACCAAGGTCATGTTCTGCTCACGTGCTGGCCATGTTGTAAACAGCCTTTATTGAAAATTTATTCTGGATTTCTAAATTGGAACGTTATAAGTTGTGATTCATCGAGGAACTGTTGACTTTTAGGACAACTACTTCGTCTAACACCATCGTCCTCCATCTTGGAACATCGTCGGGATTTGAACCTGGATTAAATTAGAACTGTTTAGTGATAGGACTTACATTTTTCAATTCTAGGATTAATTTTTGGATTATATTCACAAACTGTAAGTCCTTTTTCATATTTTTTCCGAGTTTTCTAGGGAAATAAATTATTCTGTTTAAATATAAAAAGCTTGTTGGCTTTACTCTTTTCTTTGTTACTGAGTACAAGCCCTTGTCATGTAACATTGTATTTCCAGCTTCCTTTGATGCTATTAATAACACCAGTCTATCAACTGGTTCAGCAGTCGAGTTAAAGATTTTGATTCCATGACCTTCTTTTGTATTCCTCTGGAATACATTTACATGTATCACACTTTTTATCAGTATTATCAAATAGCCTATAAAATGGCCAATTTTAAGGAAATTTTTTATTTCTGTAATTGTTAGCAGCAAAAAACATAACACCAGCAATCATTCTATCACGCATTTCATTATATGAATTTAAACATTCTGCATCAGTTTTTGTTTTGCAAATATTTCGTTCAACTTGTGATCCCGTATTTTCAATTATTTTCAGAGTATCAATAAAATTATTGTATTTATCTTCCGGCCATTTGCAAACTTGATAAATGTCATGTTGTTCTCTAGGGATATGATCTCTCAAAAAATTGTTATGATCTTCTTCGGATATTCCTTCTCTTGCAGCTTTTCTATGAAACCTAATTTTATCCTCCCTTTGTGACCATAATATCAGCAAAAGTTTTCTTTTCCTTGCTAACTCTTTCTGTTGCCTCATTGACTCAGATATAAGATTTTTTAGTTCTTCTGGATTTCCAATTTTTTTAATAATTTCCTCAGCAATTTTGTTTTCTTCTGTCCTTCTTCAACTAGACCAAGTAGTCCTTTCTCTGATAACTTTTTAAGATCTTCTGGTGATACTGCAGACATATCTGGCTGTTTACCAAGTACACCCTTGGTCACTGGTCTAAAACGTTTAGCCGTTTCATCTTCAGTTTGCTTTAGACCATGACGTTCCTGCTCAACCTTCTGTTTGAATACCGCTCTAGTCGCAACAAATTTCTTTAGAACCTCTATTCATTTTCCATCCATTTTCTCGTTTTATTTATTTTGTTAGACTAATTTTAGATTTTGGCCATAAGACCAGTTTTCAAATGTTTACTGTTAGATTAAATCTTAAAGCATGTCTTTTCCACATCTGAAGATATGATTTCAATCTCTTGCTAGCTTATCAAACAAGAAAATGTGTCTGCCATCACCAGTAGCATTATGATAAAGTTCGTCAAATTACTCTTTTAATACACCCCTACAGTATTCTCGTGCAATGTTTTATACGTCGATATTGTCTAGTCCAGTGAATATTATAAAACAACCTATATTTTGCCTGATAAATTGATCCATGTTATAAAATCCTTGAGCTAGGTAGAGTGCATTACATTTTCTGTTGCGTGATAGTGCAAAATAAGAATTTATCTTATTCATCTCTGCATTGCATAGTGGAATGTCATCAAAGCGGATTATTTTATGCTTGTGAGACTCTAGCTCAGCAACTGGAATGAAATCTTCAGGTTGTTTTATGATAAATAGATCCTTGCCTATGTGAAGTTCATTTTTCAGTTTTTCATTGTACTTGCTGAGCAGCTTATATTTATGCAGCTGTGGATTGTGTAGATATAAACTCGATCGTATTTGAAGAGGTCGTTAAGTAACAGATTCATCAGAAAATTAGTTTTGCCTGATACAGTTCATCCTACTATCAGATAATGACAATCCTGTAGGTTGTGGTTATGTTCATGTTTTATTAATTGCTCTATGTCAAAGTTAATTATGCTCATTCTATACCAGGTATTCACACAATTTTATCTCGCAGTAATAATAAGAATGAGTTATTGCACAAAATTTGGTATGTTAACTGATGGCTAAATGGAAAAAGTAGCAATAAATACAACCACAATGGCTGATGTAGATTTAACAAATTATCTCAGAAAATATGGGAGACAATGTTGGGTAACTTAAATATGTCAGATCAGCAAGTGCTACACCTTAAAACAACATATCCACCAATCAGTGCAGATAACTCACAAGCAGTAAGCTTTGCACAACTTAACATGGTAAGCAATAGTAGGTTATCATTGTGAGGTGGAAAGGTGACTGGAAATATCAATATGAGTGAAAAAATTGTAAATTTTGAGACAGAATACCCCACTCAAAGGCGGTAAGCTTTGCACAAGTTAACGCGGTTGATAATAATAAGTTATCAGTAAATGGTGGGATGATGGCTGGAAATATATCTGGGTGGGAAATTAATATTTACTGTTCAACTTGATAAAACAACTTTGACCAATAACGATTCTGTAACAAATGTAAAGTTTGTCAAGGATAACTTTGTAATAAAATCTGGTGATACTATGGTGGGAAATCTGGACATGGTATTGAATAGGGTAACTACTGCAATTCCATCAGCAGTATCAGATTTAACAAATAAAAATTATGTCGAAGATAACATAGTAGGAAATATTACATCACGAGTAGCAAACTCTGGTGATAACAATGACAGGAATGTGAGGCATGGGCTCAAATAAAATAAGAATGACTTATAATCCAGTTGCCAGATTTGATCTTACAAATAAATTATATGTTGACGATGAGATAAGTGCAGTATCAGTGAATGTAATTACTTCTGCATATGCCAATTATCTTAAAAAATCTGGGGGCACAGTTAAAGGTGAGATTGATATGGCTGCTAATCAGATAACTTCCACATATGTGCCTGTTTCTACAGCCGATCTTACCAATAAATCGTATGTGGATAGTGTTATCCAATTGCCTGCAGTTGGTGGTAGAACAAAACGAGCTAAAAATAGTGTTAGTCACAGTTCACATCTCACTGATGCTATAAATAACTGCTGGGGTTTTGTTGCAAGTGCATGAAATTATTATTCGGAAAATAAACCAGAATATGCATTTGTATTTAATAGCCCTTTATCTGACGGGTTAGAGTGGATCACAGAAGAAGAAACATCTAACTTTTGTATCAAAATAAAGTGTGCAGTGGCCATAGCAATATGGAAATTTCAACTACAAGGTCGAGTAAATGCTTATGTCAGAGAGATTTATCGCTGGAAATTAGAAGGATCGAATGATAACTCAACATGGACTGAGTTGTACATGGTATTTTCTAGTGGTGCTAATTTTTCTTGGCAATATACACTTGATCCTGCAGTAATTACAACAAGTACTAGTATATCTGGATTTATGTTGTCAACTCTAGAGGTCCTTATCCAGGTTTATAGATAAATACACTTGACAATTTAATGTAATTGTAATCTATAGTGTCTATTGATCCTCCATCAATCAGAGTTGCAGAAGAGTTATAAATTTATGCTGAACCCTAAAACGGAGATCAAAATAGCTGATTTTGTTTCGCTAGACCCAGAACATGTTGGGGAGGCAAGAGTGATAAATATAACTGCTAGAATAAAAAAAATAAATTTAGAATCACCTGGTGTAACTGAAAACAGTGACAACTTTGCTAGAGTTTCAGGAATGAGAGGCCCTCAACTGAGACATGTGATCATAGATTTTGATATAATTAGCAAATACTGTCCTGTAAGTGAGTGTGAGGAAAGAATATTAAAAGTTGAAAAATATTTGATAAATACACTGAACTAAATAAAGACAATGTTTTGACGATCAATAAATCTAACCTTGTAAAAACAAAAACTTGCATGGTGGTAAGAAACCAGAGCAAGAGCAACTTAAGAAGATTCATGACGAGCTTGACAAACTAACTGAAACAAGGAACACAAGTTTCTTAAAAATCGTAAGCTCAAGGACACATTTGCTAAACGTCTAGTATTTCGTATACTCGGTATGGACTGTTATGACAAAAAGATGCTGTTAGAAATAGATAACAGTACTGACACTAACTGACACTAACCTGCTAACAACAGCATATCTAGTTCTAATAGACTCTCTCTCACTGGCGATAAAGAAAAGTATGACATATATCACATTAATGCTGCACTAAACACAGTATCAGAAATTTAGTCCAGGATTGAGTTGTATGATGATATCAGGCGAGATATATTTTATCAAGAGCTTGATGATATTACAACTGTAAAACCTATTATTTACTGACAGAAGCAAAATACAGAAATATCAAAGAGCTGATTGCTGGATACCTTAAAACCTGTCCGTCAATGATACACATTTTGCGCAAGCTGATATTCGCGGTCTTTTAAGTTTTGCAACAGTATATGGAATTCTCAGGCAGGATTTAGTACTTGAGAATTTTAAGCTGGAACAGTTATGTTATGTTGTTAGTTATATTGATGAAACAGAAGATATTTATCGTGATAGAGTCAATGATATTACATGTACTGAAATACCAACACATTTTGACTCTCCATTTTCATCCTCAGTTTTAACAGATATCAGATATGATATCTTGTCTGAAGTGTACAAGTACAGAGAGTTTCTTGCCGATCCTGTCAATATTAAATTTAGTGCTCTGATTGATAAGGCATCTGCCAAAAATATTTTTACTGCGGCAGTTGAAATAATTACTAAAACAGTTTCATAATGACAAGAAAAGAAATAATTGACTTAAGTCATATTTCATCTGGTCTCCAAAACAATGACAGAAATGAGCTGATCAAATACTATTAATATTACAATAAAAACACTTTACTGTGTCAGACAAGCGAAAAATTGTTATAGGAAAATAATAGGCGTGCTGAATTATATTCCAATGTTATTAACAACAAGTGGATTATTTCAGTTGGGGGAACATTAAATCCATTATTGTTGATAGTATCAGGGGTAGGTATTGTATTATCAGTGGTGAATAAAAAGATCGGGCCAAAATACAAGAACAAAAATACTTCATGTAAAATAGCAGTAGCAACTTATGATAAAATTCTTAAACAACTTCAAGCTTACCTGCATGGTAAAAAGTTTATAATGTTAGGTCTGATACAGGAACTGTGAGTCAAAGACAATTTGCTTGATGATATGTTACCAAACAGAGTTGCGAAATACGAAAACTGATACTCGGTAAATTGTGTGTGAAATATGTAATATGGAAGATATTACAGTGGAAGATATCACGTTAAAGATGAAAAGAATTCTTTTCCAAGGTAATCATATGATGATTATGCTTGACAATGAAAAGTACAGCACATATTTCAAAAACAGAAATAAGATATAATTTTCTCTGGTTTGTGCAGAAAATTCAGATTATTTTAGTAAGCTTAGCTGTGTTACAGACTCGCTTTCTAATGCTGTTGATAATCTTTACAATCGAATATCACAAGATAAATACACACAGATCACAGATGATGAGGAGCTAAAGAAATTTTATATTGATAAAATCAATAGTCTCACATGGAAATTTTATTAAAATGCTAGAACCTGGCTCTCTCATTAGTGGTAAGATTAATCTGTACTTGTTTCATCATGATGATGAAAGCTATATAATAGCAAAGCCGAAAGTTTAAAAACATCTCGACAGTTGGCTGCGTAAAAAATCAACAGAGCCTCCATTGTGAAATCAGATGGTGGCGAATGATCTAAAATTTATGAGTCCACCCTTAGAGCGTCCATTGTGAAATATGCAATTATTGATTTTTTTTTAAAAAATCCCAGCGTGTTATTAATTGTGCATTCATTTTAGCAGTAAGATGTGTGACCTGTAAATCCCAGTAAGATATTAATAGCGGATTGAAATTTTATGTGAATGTTACGTATAGTAATTTTGTTGAAATATAAATATAAACTGCTAGCGATTTCAAGTAAAAACTGCAGTAGTTAGCTTAAAGGGGGCGTATCTAAGCCAGCCCTATTTTGTATTATGACGATGATGATTATGGGATGGACCCTTGACAGGTAATCAGTAATGAAATCGACGCTTGCCTCAACAAAGTTGTTTTCGTATTTTGTTTAAACTAGCATGGGGGGCATAATACAAAATAGGGCTTTGGCTTAGATACTACCTTTTCGCTAACTACTGACTTGTACCTGTATTTAAACATGGCGAGCTAGGGGTTTTCAAGTAAAAAAAAATGACAGAGGGTCAAATTTTGGTGATGGAACATCTTTACAAAAAATAAGAATTGGCATATCAAGTCTTTCCTCTGAGAGCCAGCTTTGTTTGGAAAAAACTAGAAGTAGTTATTATACTTCTTGACATGTGCTTTTGGAAAAATGTAAAAATGGTGGAAGTGGCACATGTTGGTGAGCTATATGTTTTTGAATAATTGTGAAAACTGTTTTAAAGAGGTGGAAAGAGCAAGGAGCCTCAGTTTCAATCAACTAGTATATTTGCCTACAGTTTATTTGTTAAATATATATTAAAAATCAAGTTTATATTTCAGAACCAGTTATTCCAGTGGAGATCCTGCGAATGGATGAAGGATCGATTCAGATGTTCAAAGAAGCTCTGAGGGATCGAACAGTGAAGGTTTATAACATAAGGGTGATGGTTGTAGGACAATATGGGGTCGGAAAGACGACATTGAGTAAGCGACTTTTGGGAGATGATGTAAATATTTCAGAGAGAAAAAGTACAGAAGGAATTGATGTGCATGTCCATAGATGCAAAGTCTCCATGGCAACTGGTGAATGGGTAAAACAAGATAAAGGTAGGTCTTAAGCTCAGATGGTAATTTATTTTAGGTGTCATAACCATTGTCTTTATCTGGCTGTCAAATTTCAGTTTTTTATAGTCTCAGTGTGATCAAATATTATTCTTTCAAATACTTCAAGATTATTAAGAATACACAAAAGTGAAGGAAAAAAAACCACGTATCCTGGTCCATGTGCCACAGTCATAAAGTGTGGACAAATGATGCACTAAAAAATCTTGTCTGAATAAAGTCTGTCAAATTCATGATTATTTAGAGATTCTGATAGTTTTGTTATTCGCCCTTCTTTACTCTCATGCCAGAACTAATATTTGGCATTGTTGTTGATTGAGGGTTATTGTCATATGAACATATTGTTGATTCTGCATCTAAGGAGTATACAGTTGAAGAATATTTCGAATTACATATTTGGAGTTATAAGTAGTTGTTTGATCCACGTCTCTTGTCTTTATGCATTGTAGCTCAAATTGGTCATGAGTGTTGTATAATTATCCTTTATACCACATCATCCATAGCTCATACTGGACAAGGGTATTGTTTAGTCATTCTTTATACCACATCTTCCATCAACTATACAGTAACTTTTGCTGATTCTTCATAACAGAGGTATATAAATGAAGAACTTGTCTTATGACATTCTATCAATTTAAAGAATGGAATTTTCACCCAGTCACTAACTCCTAAATTCCCTTCATGCCATATCAATTTGGCATCGGTTTTGTTTAATCATTCTCTGTAGTATATCACCTGCAAACAGCACAATGTATTCTCCCTGTTTGTACATTAGTAAAGATTAAAATTGAAGAATTGATCTGATGAAATTATGTAATTCTTGCGGATATTTAGATCGTGGTAATTTCTTCATATTTCCACCGTTTTTATTTTTTCACATGCTAATACTTTAATAACCTCTTGCGCAGAACTAAAGAACATTTCTTCATAAGGATATAAAAATAAACAGTCTTTCTAGTGAAAGTCTGTCTTATATGATCCTTGTTAGATACTGACAGTTTTCTCACCACCTTTAACTTTATGCTATATCCAGCATTTTGGATGGTTGGTTTTAACTTTGTACACAAAAGAAAGATAATAATGTATTAGACATTATATTGTAGAAGGGAATGCAGTTGAAGAATTGTTCTCAAGACAGTCAGTTTAACACGAACTTATTAAAATCTTTATGATTTTTGCAACCACAGGTCTTTTATGCTGTGGCTTTCATTAAACATTTTTGTTTGTTTAATGAGCCCTACTATTATGTTATCTTCCAACTGTGCAGTTTTTTGTTTCTGAGTCTACATGACAAGACCATACAAAAAAGCCATCTTTATCACTGATTCTACGTGATATGGTATATAACTTAGATATTTGTCTAATAACAATGCATTATGTTTTAGCAGATAATTATAAGTATTGTTTTAGCAATATTGCTTACACTGTTTTGCTGTTATAAGTATCATTTGATTATACTGTGAATTAACTTTGTCATTATGTACAAAATGTCATCGATTTCATGGTTTATACTGAACATAAATTCAGAGACCCAATGAACAATTATCCTTCTGTTGATAAAATAGGACTCCTTGCCCAATCCATGAATTAAAATACCCACAAAAATATAACATACAAGCCATGATAATTGGTACAGATGAAAATAAATGAATTTTGTATATATTGTTACATTTGCCACATTTACTATACTTGTTGAAGCCTATTCTGTGTTACATGGGCATACAATTGAAGAATCTTTATAATGAAAGTCAAAAATGTAAAGCTACCGAGATATTGATGTTTCCACTAGCCCCTCTTATTAATTATACATTGGAAGATTTTTAACATCCTTAGTTTGTAACTTGTTAACTGCCAGCTATGTGTTTTTCTCACTAATTCAGAATGAACAAGATGAGTTTGTAATATTTTGACGATGTTGAAGGCATTAATTGTTTTTGCACTGATACCATTTCTTTTGTAAGCAGTTATTGGTATTTTGCCTTGGTATTGTTGTGTCTTGTGTTTATGAAAAAATAAAATTATTATTGCAGCACATGAAGATCATAGAAGAAGGTCATCAACAATATAGTAGAACCTTTTGATCAGCTAGGCAATAGTTTCTCATTCCTAAGAACTTGGTATGTTTCTTAGAACCCTGTTGAATTTGAGATGTGCGAAAATTCCCAATTAAAACAAAATGGGTTAAACACCAAACTACGCCCAAGTGGATTACCCCTGAGATAAATGAGGCTAGGCACCTAAGAGGTAATTTCTGTAAGAAAAAAGGCAAGAAAAACTATAGAAAATGGAGGAATAAAGCTAAGCATCTGATAATAAGGCAAAAGAAGAATATTATAGAAAGGCTATTGATGAAAGTAAGAGTACAAAGATATTGTGGAAGCGTCTAAAGCTGCACCTACCCAAGAGCAGTTGATTTCCCCTAGACACAAGCAAACTAATGCCATAACAACATCTGTACAAGACATTGCTGAAATGTTAAATAATTTCTTCACAAGCATCTCCAGTAACTGTATCCATAACCAGACTTACATCATAATTGAGTTTGATGCTTTTCTGTCGTTTATAAGAGCAAAACTTCCTGATGATAAATATTTTTCAGTTGTTAGTGTTAGTGAAGCAGATGTTTTTGATATGCTCAGTAAGTTAAATCTTCTGGTTTGGATGGTATAGGTCCACAAATTCTTAAAATTGCTGCACCAGTAATAACAAAGTCATTAATGCATAATATAAACTTAAGTATAATGAGTGGTAATTTTACAGATACCTTGAAATGTGCAAAGGTTACACCAATCTTTAAGAGAGGAGAAAAGGAGGATCCGCAGAATTACAGACCAATACCCATTCTTTCTATATTATCAAAATTATTTGAAAAGCATGTAGCTATGCAGGTCTGTGAATTTTTTAAAACTTACTCTCTATTTCGCAAGGCACAATCAGGATTTAGAAAGTACCACTCATACCAAACAGAACTTACCAAATTAAGATATTCAGCTTCAAGAAATGGACAAAGGTTTTATGATTGGTGATTGTTTTCCTTGACTTCAAGAAAACCTTTGTTCTCACTAATCATGAAATTCTGCTTTTTAAAGCTGAACTGTTGCAGGCTTGACAATCCTTCCTTAACCTGGTTTAGATCATACCTAAATCAAAGGTCTCAACAAGTAAGCATTGGCAATATTAGCTCACAGACTCACACTGTTCATTCAGGGGTCCATCAAGGCTCTGTTTTATTTCCTCTCCATTTGTCTGTGCAAATGATATACCATTAAATAATGAATCAACAAATACAGATTTGTTTGCAGATGATGCATCCATGTATAGATCTAGTTCTGACACTGAAGGTATCCAAAAAAGATTAGAATCAGATCTTATTAGAGTTCAGAATTGGGTACAACCAAAAAGGATGGTAATTAATGAAGGTAAAACAAAATGTATGATTTTAGGGATATCACAAAAGCTACAAAAGCTAGGCAACCCAGAAATATCTCTTACAATAAATAATCATCAGTTAGAAAATGTCGAACATGAAAGCTTGTGGGTGTGTCCGTAGATAATAATTTACAATGGGATGGCCATATTGACAAGCTTTGTAAAACACTGTCATCCAGAATCGCCCTACTCAGCAAAATCAAGAAACATTTACTTATGGACCATTTCAGTAACCTAGTATTAGGTATTTACTACATCCGGTAGGTAATTTAACCATTGGACAAGAAGTTAACTGCTATCGTCAATAATAAATCCTTCTTAGCTAACTATTTAGCATACAAATATAATACAGACAGGACATCAGATTGATCCTTAGCGAAGATCACTAAAATTTACTGTACACCCATAAGGATTGGATACACTCACTGTCTAAATCATTTTATATCTAGGTACTGTAAATCATTCTATGTAAGGAATAATGACAGCTTGCTCACTAGGTGCTACATGTTCCTCAGTCTAGATTGACACCACAGGAACTATGTCATATATGGTATCTATACTAGATATTTGATTCATGGCTTTGCAATTTTTCATATTGCTCTTGTGTGCATGAATACTTTATTCAGTAGAAGTTGTATAAAGCACTGTGAACTCTCTTTCTTACATGGAAAAAAGAAACTGGTAAATTTATACTACTGTTTACTACGTGTATAGAAAATACAGGGGTGTACTCAGAATGCAGTACATACAAACAAGGCAAGTTATATGTGACATTATAAATATTTTAATTTATTTACTATATAAAGGAATAATGTCAACAGTCTGTGGGAAAGTGTGACCACAAGAAGTCTTCTTGGGGCACTCATCCAGACTGTGTTAAATGTTTCAAATGTACAAGAAAAAAGAAATTGTTGTACATTTTCTAACTCATGGTCTGCAGAAAGCTGGAATCTTGCAGACTCTAGCTGCCTTTATCAGAGAAAGAAGAAACTTCATTCTTCTTCTTCATAATTTTCCGGCTTCTCTTTTACATAAATTAAGGGTCTTCTAACCAGAATACTCCTAAGAGCATGTCGCTACCTCTAACTGTTAAGGAGATACAGCGACCAAGTAACAGCGTGTCTCAGTCTCTCACGGAGGAGAAGATGCACCGCTCATCCCGTAATGTGTTGTTGCCTTCCATTGTAGAGGAGATGCACTGCACACCTTTTAGTGTGTCACCGCTTCTCTTTGTGGAGGATTTGCACCACTTTTGTGGCGAGTGGCTGCCTCCCATTGAGGAGAAGATACACTACCTATACCATAGTGTGTCGTTATCTCACTTGGACGAGGAAATTCACTACTCTTCTCATTGAGTGCCATAGCCTCCCATCAAGATGGAGATGCACTGCCACCACCCTGTCAGAGGTAGTTTTGCACCTTCCCACTGGGAGGGATCAGCACCACATCTTCCTTCAGTAGATGATCCTGTATCCTCTGATCATCACACTCTGGCCTCATGGTATATGGCGATAGGGTTTGGACCAAGTTCTCCCTTCTACACCCTCTTCCACCTCATTATGAACATTGGGAGTCTAACCATCAGGCTCAGACTAGCCTAGGCGATCAGATCGGTATCCCTCCCTTTTTTATTATCCCATATATGCCTCCTTGGGCTGTTGGATCTTGCCCTCATAATAGAGGCGATACTGCAACTTGTGTCCCACCATCACCTCATCATGGGTGGAAACTATTTGGAAAGGCTAGAAGTGTCACTTCTGCCAGGACAAACAGACATTTTCATCTCTCTCCGGCTCATGCCACTCGTTCAGCCCCTTCTCACCCATCAGAAAGGCTAGAAGTGTCACTTCTTCCAGGACAAACAGACATTTTCATCTCTCTCTGGCTCATGCCACTCGTTCAGCCCCTTCTCACCTTGTTGCGGTACAGGACTTAATGCAGAGTGTTCCTATACGCTCTTTGCCTCTTAGGGACTTGGTGACACCCACACACTATCCAGCTTAGAGTGTCCTCAATGATGCTGTGTCCATTGTGGTAGAGTCTAATGAGTTTGACTTGTAGGAAGAACAAGTGATGCCTGATCGTTTGCCAATTCCTTCTTCTCTGTTAGATATGGAAGAAGAGTTATGGTCTTTTGACAAGGCAATAAAGGAAGTCCTACCCCTTGACTTCAGCCCAGAACCTGCCACAGTCCAAAAAGATCCTTTCCAGTCTGGAAGAGATCTTTTGGGGCTCAGCCTTAATCATATCTCCTCTTTCTCCTTTCTGATTCTTCTATGATTTAGAAATTGCTGAGAGGTTTTTAATGGTCTGTTCACTCCTCAACGTTAAACCCTTGGTCTCTCTTGCCAGCTGTCAGGTATATTCCCCAAAGTGGCCCATGAAACCTCCCCAACTTGATGTCTGTGTGGCCAATGTGGGTATTTCAAGTTGAGCCTGGGCATGCTTTTCCATAATGGAACAGAAAGTTGGACTGCTCGTCACCATAGCTTCACACACCAACCTCTTCTTAGCTGCTGAGAGGAGCCTCCTTGAACCCAGCCACCCATCAACACATGCTGGAAGCTGTGGACAAGACATCTTGGATTGTACTTTCTGTTCCTATGGCTTTGTTGGTGGAACTTCACATCCAACATGATGTTGTTTTGGACTCTGCAAAGGTACTACTCAGTAACAGTAAAGACCTCCTTAGGGCTGCTCAGCTTGAAGTCGAGAGTCTGTTTGGAGGCCTCATTCTTACTGTGGCATCTCAAGACTTGTTGGATCATCAGCATAGATCCTTGACATCTGCTCCTGGCCCATCGCAGTTGGACAGGAAGCATGTCAATGTGAATCACCCTCAAGGGCTTTCTGCCAAGTTCTTCACACAGACACAGCCCCAGCCCAATATGCAGCCTCAAAATGGATCTCCTCTTTGTCTGTTGGCTCCCAGAAACTGAAAAACAGATGTTCCTGATGAATCTGGAAAGGAAGGAGACAGTTTTCACAACCCCCTTCCATTCCCAAGGGAGGAAGTGGGGGACAACCCTAGGGATTTGAGCCCTCTCCTGCCACACATTCCTTTCCCAAGCAGTCCAATCACAGCTCACCTTGGCTTCTTTCTAAAGCCTGGTCAAGCATCATGGATGATGGTTAGGCCTTTTCAGTAGTGAACAAGGGGTACCGACTGCAGTATCAGGAATTACCTCCTCTATCCAGGACCCCATCTTTCTTTACCAATCCATTCTGATGAAAGTGAGGGAGGAAGTGCACATCCTTTTACAGAAAGGTCAAGAGGGTCCTGAACAATCAGTAACCTGCCTTCTATTCCAGTATCTTCATTGTCCCCAAGAAAAGTAGAAAGTTTCGCATGATAATTGACCTCTCCCTTTTAAATCAGTTTCTTCTGGAAGAAGCATTCAAGATGGAGACTACCTCCTCAATCCAGAATGTGCTTCAACCCTCCAATTGGGCAGTCTCCACTGACCCTCAGGATGCCTAACTACACATCCCCATTTTTCTTCCTCACCTCAAATATCTCCAGTTTTGCTTAGACCAGGAAGTTTTCGATTCTGGGTCCTACCATTCAGAATTTCTTCTGCACCCAGACTTTTCACTCAGGTTATTTGAACAGTAGCAGGATACCTCCAGTTTCTGGAAATACCAATTCTCCTGTATTTCGATGATTGGCTGATCCACAATGTTCAAATCCAGTCCCTTCATCATTATTTGTACTGCTGATGGTCCATGGTAACTCAATTGGGCCTTTTGCCCATTTTGAGATACTGGAACTCACTCTATTGCAAGACTTCCTTTATGTGGGGATGAATTTCCTCACAAACCAGAACTTAGAGTTCTAATGGATTCAATAGATCGAATCCTGGCTCAGTTAGAGATGCTACACGCAGAAACTTCTTTGTCTACTTGACTGTGCCTATCCCTTCTGGGAACCTTGAACACTGCTGACTTGGTTTTATTAGGATGTCTTCATATGCCACCTTTGCAGTTCCTCCTTCTCACAAATTGGAAAGCTCACAAAGATTATCTGTTAACATTGATCATTCTAGGATCAGCATTTCTTCACTATTTGCAGTAGTGGATGAATCTGGACAGATTCTTTATTAGAGTCCCCATGCATGCACCTGAACCCCATTCCCATCTGTTTGCCAGTGTGTCAGATTCTGGTTGGGGTGCTCATTTGTAACTGGATGGCATAATTCTACAGGGTCTTTGGACCCCATCCAAATCATCCAACCACATAAACAACCAAGAAATGAGGGCTGTCTACCTAGCCCTGCAAGGGTGCATTGACAGGGTAAGGGGTTGATCTGTCATGGTCTCCTCTGACAACACGTCCGTCATAGCCATCTCCAAGGTCAAGAAGGCACACGTGCCCCTTCTCATTATGTGGAAGTCAGGAACCTCCTCTGTTGGGCCATCTTGGAGAAGATAACACTTAGGGTTTGACATATTCTGGGCAAGAAGAACATTTTGGCAGACAGTCTCTCAAGAAATGGCTGAGCCATCTTTACAGAATAGACTCTTAACCGCTCTGTTGCAGAGTCCCTTTTCTCACTATGGGTGGAGCTATTTGCAACCAGGCTTAGCAACAGACTTCCATTTTACATTTCCTCTGTCCTGGATCAAGGAGCATGGGCAGTGGATGTTTTCAGTTTCCAGTGGGATTGGCTGTTTGCTGAGGCCTTCCCACCCTTTCAACTGATTCCTCAAGTTCTGCAGAAAGTCAGAACTTCACTGCTGAGATCATCCTCATAGCTCCTTCTGTGGCCTCAGCACTCATGATTCAGTGATCTAGACCTGTTGATCGCTTCACCCAGCTCTCTTCTTCTTAGGAGGGATCTTCTGTTGCAACACCGGGGATCCCTCCACAAGAGCCCACAAACTCTCCACCTTCACGCTGTGCTCATCTCCAGTGATCTCTCTGAGAGGACAAATTTTCAGTCCTAATTGCCAGTTGCATCATTTAGGCCCGGAGAGCTTCAGCACCCAGCATCTATGATGCTAGGTAGAGAATCTTCTGTGATTGGTGCTGTAGGAAACATGTTGATCCTAGGTCTCCCGCTATAATTTCTGTTGTTGATCTCCTTTTGTTTCCCTTTAAGAACAAAACATGCTCTCTATCTACTATCAAAAGCTATGGAGGTGCCATTTCAAACAATTAAATTCTCTCAGGGTACAGTAATTGCTTTGGATTCACACCTTTCTGATCTTATTAAATATTTTGAGCTGCAGTGACCAGCCTTGCTCTCTCTTATGCCTAGATGCAATCTTGTGTTCTATGGCCATTAACCAATAGCCTCAGTGAACCATTGAGTGAAGCTTCTTTTCAGTACCTGACTGTCAAGACTGTGTTTCTGCCTGCCCTTGCTTCAGTGTGATGACAAAGTGAGACACTAGCCTTATCTATTGACACTGGCAGTCACTGGTTTGATGGGAATTACGATTCAGTTTCCGTTCGTTGTCAACTGGGATTTTAAGCTAAAAATCAATTACCTTCCATAGCTCCACTACCAGTAGAAATCTCCCTGTCTCAGTCGAATCTATGCTGTGGATGATACAGATAGACTTTTATGTCCAGTGAGGGCACTCTATTTCTGTCTTAAGGCATCCGGAGGAAAAAGAAAGGTTAGGAAGCATCTTTTCCTCCCTCTCAAGGGCTCTGTAGACATTTCAGCTGCCACTATTTTATGATGGGTTGTCACCACAATCAAAAGATAATACCAGTCTCTTACTGATTGCAACTTTTCCTTTATGAAACTTAAGCCCATGAGTTTTGAGCCATTGTTACCCCCTGGGTTGACCTTAATCACTTCTCCTTTGGAGGATATCATAGAGGCAGCATTTTGGCATTACCATACTACCTTCTCCTCCTTTTACCTCTGCTTATTATCACAACAAAGCACAAGCATTTTTTTCTCTGGGTCCTATCATTGTGGCTTTGAGAAATACCAACATTCCATAACATGGACCTCTCTGCCAGTGGTGAGTACTTTCCATTTTCAGTTTTTTTCATCAGTTTAATGGAGCAACAGCCAACCCTCCTTACTGACAACAATTCAGCTTAACAGTAGCTATGAATCATCTATTGATGGTATTAAAATGTAGTGGGGGGGGGGGGTAAAACTAATTTTAATTATGGAATACTTACCCATAGCTATTGTCGAAAACTCTCTTCCCACTCTGTTCTGATGTCCTGATGTAATAGTCATCTATGAAAAAGATAAACTATGTAACAAGATGAACCGGGTTGGGGTCCAATTACAATGAAGACACTAGAAAATGGTGACATAAATACAATATTTATTTATGGATGATTTGAATGTAGAAAAAATCCTGTATCTAACTCATGAACAGAAGATCCCAATATTGGTTATTTAACATGATGATGCACACTGAGTTAAATAACTGATATAAATAAAATGGTTCCTAACTGGAACAAATTATAATCTAAACAAAAATAATGAACTGACACAAATTAAACCAAAAAGAATAAAGATTAACGACTCCAACAATGTGATTCCATACAAATGATAACAAAATGATTACTCAAATAATGATGAGATTTCACACAAATAGTGATAAATGATATGCTTGCACTCAAATAGTGATATATGATATGTTTTCGCTCAAATACCGACATATGATATGTTTTCACTCAGATAGTGATATATGATATGTTTGCATTCAAATAGTGATACATTTTGCTCAAGTAGCAATATATGCTGTGTAAACATTGGGACATATATCTTGCAGCGTCAAATTCTAATCCTCAAAGTATTCTCAGCTCCCAGCACTCAGTCAGATGGTTAAAGAGCCACAACAAAAAATGGTCCATCCCTCAAGGTCTGCCTAAAGATCCATAAAACCTTCTCTTCCCTGTAGACCCATTGGTCCTGAAGCCTTGGTACTTCACCATTTGATAACCTTTATCTTCTTCCAGGCCAACATTACCACCAACAGCAGCACACTAGGTATAACACAACCCAAATTAGCACCATGGCCAAAACGACACTGTCACTATGGTAAAAACACGAAGATACAGCACAGCTTTATCACTCCTTCAATCCTTCACTCCTTTCACGCACCACACAGCTGAAAATATAACATCTAATTCCATGTAATGTCTGTGACAGATTCATGTATAACATGTAATTATGTATGTGATGCAAATGGAGTTAATTATCTTATAAAATTCATATTGTGGGGACCACTGCACAATCATAATGAGGTGCATAATTGAAACTGCAGCTGACGAGAATCTTATAGTACTTGAAATAACATTCGTCCTTTAATACAATTGACATTAAGGTGAATGCAGTGGTTCTGATAAGTTACATACTGGTAAACTAGGAAACAGACTATAATAAATCTAATAACATTGCATTATATGACACAAGTTGGAACTACCCAAAATACAGGTTAAAAAATATGAGGATACAACAGTTCTATTCTATACTACAAATAGGAAAATAAACATTTAACAAATTCACATACCTCAACAGCTGGAGACGTCACATTGTAATTTGGACCACCCACTGATGACGTTTCCATAGTGTAGTGTTTAACTCTACAGTGAGGCTATATGTACACAGGCTATTTTGCAATACATGGCCTGTATGCTCAAGGTATATCCGTTTTCCCATTGTAAACACATGGCTTGTGTGGAATGGGATGAACCGAACTCACTACATCGAAATAATGTATGATATAGATAAACCACCCTCAGGGTAACACTGTAAACAGTAACGAAACCCAGGTACATATATTTAATCCAAATAACAAATGCACACAATGTTTGGCAAACTGTTTTTGATTGTTTTGCACATAACATACCAAGGACAAGGTGAGTTTCACGAGGAATTGCTTTATACTGACAATTTTTCTCTCTAAGGGAGGCTGTGCACACATCCATCGGATATTATTTTCGTTTCAGCACGGGAAGAAAGCTAAATGATAGCTATGGGTAAGCATTGCATAATTAAAATTAGCCCAAAAAGCTACATTCTAATGCAAGAAATCTTTTAATGGCTTCCTGAAAGTTCTTTTTAGTTTTTGCTTATATGAAAATACGTTATGGATTCATGTGATCAAATTAAAGTTCTTGTGATTGTTTCCTAATGCCATAGTGATCAAAATCCACTTTCTTATTTGTTTTTCCAGATGCAGAACAAGCTGATAAAGTACAGCTTTATTGCAAGCTTCTAAATGATCAAGGCCAAGGACATGACATTGGTGATGAGCAGGCAGGATACAGCAAGTCCATGCATCAGACAGAGACAACTCTTGATGTAAAGGATATTCAGCTAGTGGAATCAAAACATTTTGGAAGAGGTCAAACGAGAGCCAGATCTTCCTCCACTGAATCAGATTTATCTTCTTCATTTGATGAATCAGCTTTATCTTATGAAGATCAAAGCAGTAATGAGGATGACAAAGGTTTAAAGGCAAGCAGCAGAGTCGTGCGAGGTGACAAAAAGAATAGCTTCAGTAATATCTCAAAAAAGGATGTCACTCAAATGCTGGAAGAAAGCATAAGAAATGCTGATACGTTTAACAATGAAGATACAGTCAAGAATATAATTCAGTTTCTACATGAAAATGCTGACAAACTAGTAATAAGTAGAGATGAATATTCACCATTGGCAATGTGGGATTTTGCCGGTCAATATGTGTACTACACTACACACCAAACTTTTCTGACACAACGGGCAATTTACCTGTTGGTTATAGATCTCACTCAACAGGCCACAGATGAGGTGAAGGATGATGAGTTTTTCTTTGATGTTGAGGGGATAAAAGCCCGTCAAGTTCATGGTAAGTTCTATTCTTATCTACATGGCTGTGTTACTTATTGCCTTAACAGAAGGATGGAAAAAGGAATAGGCAGTGTGATTGAAAGACATGGGAACTAGGTCACTAGGCAAGTGGAAGTACATGCACGCACACACACACACACACACACACACACAGTTATAACTGAATTTGCATACTAGAAGTATAATTGTTTATTATGACAGTGCAAATGACAGTTTGAAAAGAAAGAGAACCATTATTAACCTGAACTGATAGCTACTAAGGTGATGAATTTAATAAGAATAAGAATGATATTTATTTATCAAGAGAATATTCTTGTTATATAATGTTTTTTCTGCAAATGATGCAGTAGTTTACACTCTAAACAAGTTTATTTAATGGAAGAATTTGGGGAATCAGGTTTTCTAGATGTGATGTTAGTAGTTTGTTTAAAATTAAGACTGGTTCTGTGTTTCATCTTCCAATTTATTAACTTAATTGTATTTACATCGTACATCATACTGGATGAAATCTGAGAATTTGCAAGCAGCTGAATAACTAATTCACTAAAGCAAGAGTGTGAGGGGTACATGTTCCTATGGAAATTGACTGGACACCAATTTACTGATTTGTTTAATTTACATTTTCATTACTGAGGTTAACCATTTACATTTAAAGAAACAAATAGATTGAACTGAATGTCAAATCAGAGTTTCTATAATCAGTCATATATTAGATGAAACAACAACTGACACTGTTATGCTTCAATATCATTGTGATAAGAGCCATCACAAACACACACATACACACACACAAGTATTACTCATCCCTTCCACTTTTGAACTGAACACCACTAATGCTATGATGCATCCATTTTTATGAAAAGGTATGCTTATTATCATTTCTGCAGTCAGTATAAACATTATCAATAATTGCTATGTCATGTATTATAATTCTTTTTAATGCATTTAAGGTAATGTGTTAAAACTTTTTGATAAATTCATTTTGAATCAAAGCATGTTATATTAAAATGAACCAACTGATGTTGTATGTGCAATGCATATTGTTTCTTTTATGCATGTTAATACTAAATGAACTTGCATGAAAAGAAAAATAAGGTATATGTTCTTCTCAGCTTAATATCTGTAACATTCCCAAACAGGCCTCAAAAGTAGAAATTAAAACATATATAAATAAACAAATATTAAATGAGGTTCCATAGGAGAGGATTCAATGACATCATCTTGTCCTAGGTGGAAAAATCTCACTTGACTAGCCATGATAGACCAGTAGTTCATGGAGAGAAGATCTGTATTTCTAATGAGCTCATTAGAGTGAATTACTATATTAAATTGACAGTGATAGATGTGTTAGATGAATACATGGAACTCTGGATTCAGAGTCAAATACACTTTATTTATTATACTTCATTGTCAGAAATTTCAGTCACATTTCTATTTTTGCCCTATAGTTTAAACATCTTGTAGATGCATAAATGTAATATGTTTGTAAAAGGCAAGTAAAAAAACATGAACTTGCCAATTTCTATTCATTAAAACAATAATATAATACACCTAGTAGAAAATAATGAATAACATAAATGGAAGATTATGTGCAGAATAGATAGAAATAGGTGAAGAGAAGGTATGATTAAAGCAGCTCAGAGGATGGTTGCAGCAAAAGTAGCAATGAAAACTCATACACAAAACAACAACAAAATGACATTACTTAAAATGCTAAAATGCTATGATGTAAACATTAACATAACAAAAATTACTGAAACAAATAATTAGAGGCACAGATATATACAAATTCTAATTGATGGAATGTTACAAGGAGCAACCCAAGATTTGCTACGATTATTTTTCTTTTGTGTGTCTGGGTGGGCTTTGGGATATTTAAGGTGAAATCCCTGCATTGAGCTGGGTTTTATTGATTGTAGGGTCAAATTCTATTTCAGTATTAATCACTCACTATTGGATTTTACATGCACACTTTTCAGTTGCAGTGAATAAATTACCATCTGTACTCACTTATAAGTCAAGTAAATCTGCAAACAACAAAGATCCTGATCTTGCACCCCCAGATCAGGGTCTGTGTTATTTGTTCTACTGATTGCTCCAAACAAACTGCACAGACCCAGATCTGCTGATGCATATGCAATGGTACATCTGAGTGTGTACATTTTGCACTTGGACTCATGAGTGCATATGGTATGTGATTATGATCATGATCATCTCTTTATATTTGTTCATCTTGTTGTACTGGAACCATTCATGTCTCCTGAAGTTTTCTGTTCTTTTCAGACATGGTGGAGCTTTGGCTGAACTCCATGCATTCCTGTGCACCTTCCCTTGAATCAGACAGTCCTCCTGTAATTCTGGTGGGAACACACATGGATAAGATTAAGCAGGTAACTCAAAGTGTGATTCATCACAAATTCGTTGTTCGAGAGTGAATGCGTCTGGCATGACAAAGTATTACACTTTCTGAATAGTTGGTTGGAACAAAATATACACATTTAACATAGAATTTGAATCATGGTGTCTCAGATAATCTTGATTGATAAAAATGGTGAATGAGATAATTCTATATGAGAACCTGACATGCACATGAGGGTCCAGTTGAAGGCATACAATTGAAAATGTGCAGTATTTGGCAATGTGTTTTCTTACAATTAATATCTAAACCTGGTGCCCATTTACCAGCATCTGTCGCTTAACTTGGCAACTGGTGATGAGTGCTGGTGCCCTATGTTCACTGACTTGTCCAGGTGCCTGTTACATGGCAGTTGGTGTCTGATGTCCAGGATTGGTCAAGCAACAGTGGTCATAGTGAGGAGTCACTCTTTTGGGACTAGCTAGGAGAAGAGGACTGCATTTCCCATTCTCTGAAAAGTGGACTTGCACTGGGGTGTTGATAACTTCCATGAACTCGGAAGTGCGGTAATCCCTTCTGGCAAAACCTGTTTGGTGACTTTAGTCTACAGGAAATTGCCTCTGTTCCTTTCCTTGTGAGGAATTTGCTTATTTTTTTCTTGTTTTTCCTTCACTCTTGTGTTTCTTTTCTGCATTTCTTATCAGTGTTAGTTGATTTATGAGAAATTACAATACAGTTAATCATATTTGGATTCATTTAGAGCAGACTTAAATAATACTACAAAGAAAATATTGAAAAGAAGATTCATGAATCTTTACAGTTGCCTTTAGCTACTACTATCAGGGTCATTTGTCACATTTTGTACATCAATGTGAGAGTGAAGTTTAAGTTTTAATATAACCTGTATTGGTTATTTTTCATAATCAGTATCCACTTGAAGAGGTATATTACAGACAGTTAAGAATTGCCTGACATTTTTGAAACTGACCAGTGAGGCATAGTTTAGTTTTTGTCACCACATTAATCACTTTGCTATTTTGAGTTACATTTTCTACCTGAATGTAATAGCACTGAGGTTCAGGGTAGAATGGTGTTTTCATATCTCCCATCTTTACTGCATTGTTGTAATTTATAATCACATTGATTTTTAAAAAATATTTTTAGTATCACCTGACAACAATTTCCTCTTTTTAATCTCCCTGTGGATTCAGGGTTGTAGAATAAGTTTTGATGTGTCCTTATGCATCTCATAAGAGGTAACTAAGTTGAGGCAGCCCTGTTTGATGTGGGTTGTGTCCCATGTTGGAAGAGTGGATGTTGGTGGTTGCATACAGGACAGGCCTAAGGGTGCCTCTCTGATGCAACCCACTACTTTCGGTCTTGACTGCAGCTAGATGGGTTATCAGAAGGACCTGGTGTGATCAATTATCTAGGCACCCCAAGCTTTGGGGGCTATGTTAATGATGCTTATTTAAAGCATATATCATAGATTTTAATAGTGACCCTAGTCACTAATCAACATCATGTTGCTGACAAAACCTTACAGAGGACATAGCCACTGAGTGCAGTGGCAAGGGTCAATTGAATAAGGTTATACTTTGCTTGAGTATATCACCATGTGAAATCCTGATATGAGAAAAGCATTCGACATAAATCTGTGTCCCCTTTTTGGGGTCTGGTGGACAGGTGACTAATCTTTATTATGCCAGTATTGGACAACCAAGCAAAACAGACAGTATTATGGGACCTTGTCTCAAAAGGACCAGGAATAATTCAACTGGTGACTAAGCTGAGGAAACTTGTCCAAGTAATGGATATTAGCCATGATGTCACATTATTGAACCGAGTGATGAGAGTCAGAAACTAACCAAGCTGCCACCATTTGTGTTAGAGTGCATCAGGTCTTGGCTGGAGAGCCAAGAAGTGTTAAAAATTAGTTTAGGCCAGCTACTTGCAGAGTGTTGCTGTAAAGTCCCTCCTAATATCTACTTCACACAAAGCACTCTGTGGAGATACCTCTTAAAGTTTTTCCACACAAGTCTCTAAATTCCTCACACCATGAGGTGTCATCCAATTGGAATGGGTGCAGTGAGAAACAATTACTTGAAAATGAACATTTGCTGTAACAGCATGTTTGTTTCCACCAATACTTAAATACTGTTATTCAGCTGTGCTAGGGGCCAGGAGTGGCCGAGTGGTCGAAAGCACTCACCATTATGGATCAATGCCATCTCATCTCTCTCTGTGTGGGTTCGAGTCTCGGTTTCGGCTAATGCAGGTATGTGAGAAAGCTTGCCAGTAGCTCCTTGTGGGTTAGTGGTTCTTTCCATGGTTTTCCTGGGTTCTTCCTCCACCATTTATACTGACCGTCATGTATCACCTATTTTGTGCCGAAAAATGGCAAACTCCAGTTCTTGAACATCCCTTATGGTGTTTTAATTCCCAGAAACCGCTCCGGTGGCCTAGTGGTTAGAGCGTCCACCTCAGTTGCGGGAGGTCGTGGGTTCAATCCCCGGTCGAGTCATACCAAAGACTTACAAAAATGGTACTAACAGCTGCCTCGCTTGGCGCTCAGCATTAAGAGGTTAGTGTTATGACTGGTCGGCCTGGTGTCAGGATAATGTGACTGGGTGGGACATCATGCTACATGTCTGCGGCATGATGCCCCAGTGCTAGACATCACTATAAACTGCCACACTGCAGACATCGTAGCGATATGACTGAAAAATTGTTAAAGCTACGTTAAAAATCATAATCACATCACATCACATAATTCCCAGAAATATGAACACTGCAAAGATTGCTGGAAGAGGAAACCAGTCTGTCCCAGATGTGGGCAGGAGGATCAAGATGGATCATCCTGTCAGAGAAAATCTATAGTGCGAATAACCAGGCAGAACATTTCTCATACCCTTAAAACTGCCCAGAATAGAAAAAGATAAAAAGATCCAATGAGTTTAACTGAGAAAGACATTGGCATGATATAGATATTATGCATGGAGACATAAATAGACTCATAAAAGAAACTTATTGGATTCATAAATTAGATACTTTGTATCCTAATGGCCTTAATACCAATGCACTATGTAAAATTGTATAATTTTTTTTTGTATATCCTTTATAACAATATAATTACAAGGATTTTGATGAAATTAGTCTTCTGCTTAAAGAACATGATGCAGCAGCTGTCTGCCTTCAGGAGATGTTTACCAAGGAAAACAACATTTCATTTTAGAAACTTTACTACATACAGCTGAAGCTTTTCAAGAAGCACTAATAAGACTGTTGGAGTAGTGTCCATCATCATAAAAATAATAAAACTCCTCGCAGTCAAACTGATCTCAGTACTGCTCTACAGGCTAACGTCTGCAATAGAAAACGCATTCTCTTTCTTCAATATTTCTCTCTCCAAGTACTCCAGTCAAGCAATCTGACATTGATCATCTTACTGAACAGTTGACAGCACTTTCTGTTTTGCTTGGGGACTCTAACAGCCATTCATACACTTTTGGGCTGTAAATATATCAATAGGAGAGGGAGGAATAGAATATAGAACACTTACCATGTGACCCCACTGTAGCACACTCCATTATAACAAGAATTCAGATATAACATGATTGTGGCATGGCTCCCAAAATTCCATATACATGTAGTTTTCTCATACACAAAATTTCTTTTTCTTTCTTAAAGTTTAAAAAGTAAGTTGATGTAAAAATTTATTATCATTTTGAGGAAGCGATCATGTATGAATTCTAATATAAGATGATCATGGCATGTTTCCTGCAATTTCATATACGTGTATTTTTCTCATACATGAGAAAAGTTTTTTTCTTCTTAAAAGTGTGAAAAATAACATGTAAAACGTTTTTTCAGGGACCATGCTGGGCTTTGCCAATGTTGTAAATTGCTATTTATTTTCTTTAATGGTGACAAAATATACCATCTGGCAATTTTATTTTGCAACATTGATGGCTGTTTAAACTTGCATATTCAACCGTAGGTTGGAATGAAGAAATTCAGAGGAACCATGAAAGGAAGCCGCAAGCTTGATATAAAAATGCACTGAAATTTATCTATTGTTAGATAAACTCATTCTTTGTTCATATTGAAACAACCATCTTAACAGTACATTGTTCTATCATAATCTGCTTATTCTGACATTTGGCTTGGGTACTGTATTCTGTGAGATGTCTGCATTTGTTTGTTGTTGACATTTCTGGTAGTGGAGATCAACCAGATGAGGCACTATCACATAATGGACCTATTGAATGCTGGTTCTCTTTTGCAAGATTGAATAGATTGAATAATTATTAATTTCTATTTATGTCATTTGTTCCATGTCCCTGACATGCAGACCAGCCTATTGTTGCACCAAAACTTCCTCATCACCAGAGTCTGAACCTGTTGTTTCTTGTCTTGTTTTGATCATAGACCAGAAGAGCTTATGGGATAGTTCTTTGTCATCTGTTGTCTTCCATCTAATAGCACAAGTTTGTTATTGCTGTAGGATTGCATGGAAATATATACATACAATCATTGTATGGTCTTACTGGGCCTAAATGAAAATGTTGCTGCTCAGGCAACCATTATGGCTGCCATATTGACCATTTTGAATTTTTTTATATCACTGTTCCTCTTGAATGGATGGTCATATCAACATAGAGTGTTACTAAAGCATTTCTGATGATGTCTGGTTCTTAATGAAACTGGGTTAATGTTGAATATGTGCCATGGTGGCCACCTTGAAAATTTTCTTATCACAATTCCTTCTACATCAATGGTCATATCAGCATGGGGTTTTCACTGAAAGACTTCCACCAGATATACTGGTTGCTATGTATAGCCTATCATGTGCTGAAAAATGGCATTAAACTCAGAAAACCTCAAACCTGGCCTTTCTTAGAAAATAATAAAACATACAATAAAGAAAAGTTTATTTAACTGTACTTCCATTTGACTTTCATAGTTGTAGCTTTATATTCAGAAAGTTTAAGTTTCAGATACATTTTGTCAATAGATTGGTATACATGTTAATGTAGCAACATAGTGATGATTGTTGCTCTTATATAATGTGATATTCTTACATATCTGAATGTATATAATGGCTGTGTTTTCTAGTGTCAAAGACAAAGAGTATCTATGTTTTTGATCTCCTGACCAAATGATTGTGCAAAGTGACAAAAACTAAATTTCCATAATCATCTGAGAATTCTTTCACAGTTAAAATAAAGATAAACATTAAATGTAACATATTCACATCCTAAACATGTAGTGGTTTATGTTAGTGTCTTGCATAGGGTTGTTTTGCTAAGATTAAGCTACATGTACAGATTATGATCCCCATTTTTCAGTTGAAAAAGTCATTTTGATTGTAATTTTTAAATTCTTTTTTTCATGATTTATGAAGGAAATTAAGTTCTGGAGCTAAGTGTATAATTTATTTATTGTCTGTTTCTTGTAATCTTAGGGACAAAAGTAGACTTGACTTTTGTCCTATTCACATTTGTGTCATTTGACACAGGCTATCATCTGTACACATTTTGGACATTGTGTATTGTCATTACCTCAAGAGTCTTGACCACCGTTATTTGAATGCTGATGTATGTTTAAACATACTTGAAATCTTGTACTGAATTTTTTAGTTTAAACCTAACTTGTTATATACTGTCAGAAGGTGAGAAAAGTTTCAGTAAATAATTTGCAGTCTTAAAGTTGCATTAGTAGTCAGTGTTGACAAAACTTTTGACTGCAGCCCTCATCTTTTTGTTCAAGAATGCAAGAAAATGTAATGTTTTAGATTGTTTGATCTAAAACAGTACACTTTCCATACCAGGTAAACTGACCCTTTTATAAAAATAATCTTCAGTTTCTGTTGCAACTACAATCATGGATTTGTGATGAGAGAGAGAGAGATTAGCATGTCCTTATTCAGATCTTTTTACATGATGTAACTTTTTTCTTTCAAAAAGCAATGTGTTGGGAATAAAAGTTAATTGGCATGCATCTGCTTCATGTTGTGAATGACTATGACTGATTCTCCACCACTTGTTATATGTTGTTCCTGAAACACACTATCATGATTTTCTGAACTGAATTGGTTATTCACTTTTGTGACATGAAATAATGTTGCTGTATGAACAATCTGTCTGCTAAAGTTGTTTGAAGAAAAATTTTAAATTTGACCATGAGAGCTATATACATAATACATAGTAATCATTGAGCGTATTGATTTATTCTAAGCTTCTGAATCAGTCTGAGTTTTACAAATAATTGTGTAAGTCTGGGGATTTTGTTTTAATTTTTAAGGACATTCAGCAGGAGAAGAGTGAAAATATTTTCCAGCAGATTAGATCCAAATATCTTAGGGGAAGGCCAGCAAGACTTCACCTAGCTGATATGGATTTCTCCATAGACAACACTTTCACAGACCCTAAGATTCAGGATTTACAGAAGAAGATTATGGAGCTTGCATCCCATCAGCTACATTGGGGAGAAAGTATTCCAGGAAGATGGCTTCTTTTGGAAGAATGGCTGATGAGTCTAAAGGCCAAAGGTGTCAAGGTAATTTATATGAATCCACCATCAGCATAGTGTGTATTCAATACTGTTCATTGCTTTTTTAAATAGAAAATCAGTATAAATGAGTAATAACTTTCAGCAATTTTTTAAAAAGTCTTTTACCTAAGTATAGTGCACTATATCTTATCCAAAAGCCATTTTCTACTTACCAATTATTCAAAATAAAAATGTATACCTGCAGCTGTTGCTGTTTTGTAATTGAAACACATTAGGTTAATGGATCTGTTTGATGACAAATGTTTTTTTTTTTCCTGCATGTCTGAAAACTCATACCATTGGCATTGTATATTTAGATTTATATCATTATACTTAAAGATAGAATTTGGCTTAGTTTGGTTTTAAATGAACATCAGCACATGAAAGAGTATATTATTTGGAAGCATTTAGTTATATTGTGGTAATGCAGTGGTCAGGGACACACCATGCATTGTCTTTGGAGGATTCAAACTCAAGCTCTTTTAATAAGTTCAGACATTCAAACCACCAAGCCACCATGGCTAATGATTAGTGGTGTAAACTTTAAGTTGATTCCTTGGCATTTTTTGCAGCAAGTAAAGTTTGGAAAGGTTGATATAGTAATATATTTTGCAGCTGTTCACAACATTTATGTCCGCGTTTGAAAAGTCAATGACACTCATGACTAAATTCCTGGAATGCAGATTTTCAATGCATATTTTTCTGTTTACATCATGTGCAATTTTTGTACAAGGAACATACAGTTTTGTCTTAGAAAACAGTTCTTTTTCTTCTTTTTGGGTGACAGACACTATTTTTAACAGTGAAATATTTGAAACAAAATATCATACTAATGCATGTAGTTGTGATTATTTTCTTCAAACCATTTTTGTCTTCATGTGAATGCACATGCAAGTTTAAGATCATAAACACAGGCATGATTGCAGTGGAACTTGGAGAATCAAAATTAAAAGATGCCATTCAGTACAAATACCTATATATTCATTCATCCATTTATGCATTCTGTAGAGGATTCTAAAATTTAGCCATTTTAAATTGGTATCATTTAAAGGGTTTTCTGAAGCTGAATATCTATATTTCCTGTTAAAATTGTCATTTAAATTAACACCATTTTTTGATGAGCATATACATTCTGTAAATGAATCTCAATCAGATATATGAATACTGTATTTTTATTCAAATACATTAAATGTTTTTTGTTTCAACAAGGCTTTATGCCTGGTTAGGAGATGATTACCCACATTGTTGTGTATTTTTAATTTGCACTTGTTAGGGTTTTTTTAGTTTTTCAATTTCATTATATGTTATTGATAATGTAACATTGTGTGTTGGACTTGACCTTGTCCAAAATCAGCTCGTTTTCTACCTAACCTGAATCATTGATTTTGGTTTTGTTAACAACATGTTTATCTCAATCTGAGTCTAGAACTTTGGAAATTCCCCATGAAATGCAGGGTCTACCTATTGTTTACTACATTTTGTATTAAACTTTTAGTAATAGACTTCTAATTGTAACTAAGATTTTATTTTGTAAACATTATGAACCTTCTAGAAGGAAAATTTCCATCAGGTAATAGTTTGTTTTAGAGAATGCTAATTGTGACCTGAAGTCAAATACAGGACTATGTAATCTTGGTTTTCTAGAAATTAATTATTCATGCTAAAAGATCTTGAAGCAGAATCAGTGGTATCATTATTGTGTTCAGTAGTTCATCTGAGCTCCAATTTATTTATTCAAATTATTTAATTCAAGTGATTCTTCTCTGAAAATATAAAATTCTCTTCAAAAATGACACTCTTGAAAACAGAGACTTTAATTTATGGTGAAATTCAAATAACTATATATTCTTGGATTGTAATATTGTGATCCAACAAAAGACTGTTGGTATGTCACTATTACACTTGCCACCACAGACACATCAACACTTCCAGCATTGGATTTATTTTGTAGTTACAATAAAGTTTATTCAGAACTTTAATCGTTAGGACTTGTGTCTGTAATTCAAGAATTATTTGGGATTTAATTTGCAATACTGTAAGTTCTTTTTTTTACATTTTCACTTTGTATTCTATGGAAATAAATTATTTATTGAATTTTACAAAGCTTGTTGCTTCTCACTCTGTTACTTGTTTGAAGACCATAGAGTTGTAATAAACAATTGGAGACTTGTCCTTGGGATAGAAAGTTCTATAAAATAATTAAGAAAACTTTGTTTCTGAAATTTAAATTCACCTTGTTTTGGAATGTTCCAAGTCCTAGGTATTATTTAACATTTTAGAAATCTTTAGTGAAACGAACAAGTTTTGACAATGACATCTAAAGTGGAGAACTTTATTTCAAATCCAACCCAGGAATGGTTAGACTCCTTGGAAAAGGATGAATTGCTGCAGCTGCTAGAAATTATGATCTTTATGAGGCAAAGGTTTCTTTAAAAAAAAAGAAATGAAACACATTTTGGTCCAGTATTTGGTGGAAAAGAATGATTTAGATAAAATTGCTTTGGATTTTATTAGTGAGTCTCTATCTGGTTATAACTTGCATGTTAAGGGATTGAAATTAAAATACAAGATGGAGTTAGAGTTAAGAAAGCTTGAGCTTCAGAAAGAAGAAAGAGAAGTGCAATTGCAGGAAGAGGAGAGAGAGACAAATGCAGTTTCAGAAAGAAGAAAGATAAGTACAAGTACAGAAAAAAGAGAGACAAATGCAATTACAGAAAGAAGAAAGAGAAATTCAGTTAGAGAAAGAAGAAAGAGAGAAATATAGATGTAGAGAGAGAGAGAGAGAGAGAGAGAGAGAGAGAGAGAGAGAGAATTTCAATTTAGATTAAAAGAATTCAAGTTGACAAGAGAAAATCTCATCCGCAATTTACACACAAGTTCAAATTTTGATGTTACTAGCAATATTTGGTCCTTAGCCCATTTAAGGAAAAAGAAGTAGATAAATATATTCCTCATTTTGAAAATATTGCTGAAAATTCGAAATGGCCAAGAGAGCATTGGACTCAGTTATTAAAAAGTGCACTTTTTGGCAGTGACCGCTTTGGTGGCCTAATGGTTAGAACATCACCTCGGATACAGGAGGTTGCAGGTTAGAACCCCGACTGAGTAATACCAAAGACTTATAAAAATGGTACTAACAGCTGCCTCACTAGGTGCATGGCATTAAGAGGTTAGTATTAGGTCTCACCGGCCTGGTGTCAGGATAATGTGACTGGGTGGGACATCATGCTGCATGTATATAGCATGATACCCCAGTGCTAAACATCACTATAAACTGCCACACTGAAGACATTGTAGTGATATGACGGAAACACTGTTAAAGCTATGTTAAAAATCCATATCACACACACACTTTTTGGCAAACCTCATGACATCAACACTTACCGGTGAGTACATCAATGTGCTGATTATGATCTGGTTAAGGAATGTATCTTGAATGGTTATGAGTTGGTACCTGAGGCATGTCAACAAAAGTTTAGGAAGTATAAAAAAGAAACTGGACAAACTCGTGTTGAATTTGCAACTTGTTTTAAGACCATAGAGTTATAATAACATGTAAGTGTGAATTTGTTAATAGCAGATATGTTAAAAATAACAGCAAACATGAAAATAGAAGTAAATGCATACATAAATCCTGTATGCAAAACAATTACTGGTTTCTTGGTATATATATTATATATAAAATTATGTATTCTTTAAAATATATATTTTGCTTGCTGGTGAAATTGGTTGACTAAATGGTAAGAGAAGCATTATCAGATTGCAGAAGCCAATACAAACAAGTATTCTTCCACAAAATATGCACAGGCAGAATGTTCAGGGTCTAAATTTGTTTAAATAAAATTATTACCAAATCCCTATTAATACAAAATAATCTATGCATCACACTTTCCATATGTAAGAGTGATTTTCAAAATGTAAATTATTTTTTTTCTGATGTTATCCAGAGTATATTATATTCTTGTTAGTAAAGGTTGTTTGTTTCTCTTGTCTCTTATAGGTTATTCCGTACCATTTTCTAGAAAAGATGAACCAAGAGGGGGATGTCAAGATTGAGTCAAAGGAGGAATTGGATCTGTTTCTGAAATTTCAGCATGATATTGGAAACATCCTCTACTTTAAGTAAGAATAGATTAATACCGATTGTAAATTTCCTAAGATAAACATTATTAAACCAGACATAATAATGAGATGATAGTGAAGAGCATATGCATCATTTTAAGTTGTTGTTGTTTTAGTATTAACAACATTTCTTAGCACAAGATAGGCTATACATAGTGGCGAGTAAAACATCTGGAGAAAGAACCTGTGAAAACTCTGGTAAGAACCAACGACCCATTGCAAGCTACTGGCAGCTTTCTCACATATCACAGTGGCTGAGCCTGAGTCTCGAACCCACACAGACAGAGATGAGAAGGCAGTGATTGATAATGGTGGGCACTTTAGACCATTTGCCCACCGGAACCCCATTATATTATAATAGTAACAGAGACATGAGATGAAATTTTTCATAATCATCACAATGTTGATAATTTATTTTAAATTTCAATCCCAGAACACTTTCTACATGTAATATTTGTGTTTAGTTTCTCTTGCATTAGGTGTAAGTAGGCTTGTTCATATAATTTCTTTCTAGAAGGTAAAGAGCCCCTCCTTGACAGTTGATGATGGTGAGGGGTTTTTAGTTGATAGTAACAGACATTATGAATATAACTACAATAATGCTTCTGCAGGCCGGATTTTCTTTCATGAATATTCTTAGAGTAATTATAATTGGGATATCATTTTGGTAGAGAAATAGGTTTAAGAGATCAAGTATGCCTCATGAAATAAGAGCAATCCTTGCAAGCCTCACATTTGAATGGAATGTGGTCATTTGAGAGGTGTAAGAGGCAATTGGCTTGCATGCTTACTCAGCCTTCTCAGACATTTATTTGCATGATCAAGCTTCACAGAGATAGAAACTGACCTGGTAGGTCCAGTGACTCCAGCCCAGACCATCTCTAAAGTCAGCAGTGCCATTTCATGGGCATGAAACAGCTATTTCACTAGATTTCCCCGGTGATTTACTCGGTGAGAAGGAAGGTCATTTCTTTCTTCTTTCTTGTATATGGGTAATGACATCAAAGTTTAGGTGGCAAAATGGTGCTACTCTCTTACTTGGAGTGTGGTTTACCCTCATACAGAGAGGAATCCTTGTTCCCTTTATGGTGACCATGGTAGAGGTAGGATGCTCAGCAGTACCTCCTGTTACCTGTTTTCCTAATGTTAATGTGATTGGGGAATTTATTCAGAGGAGAAAGCAATTTGTTTAGTAAATTATGTTCCTTTAACAATTATACTTAATCCAGTAACATTTACTCATAAACCGTCACACACCTTACAGCAAATGTGAACATCCTCACTGAAGTATAATTCAAGCGAAATTGGTAAATATCTGTAGCCACCTAACAGTGGGGGAGGAATTATGGAAGGGTTGGAAAGAGTTTATTCCTATCTTTATGGAATATAGAAAGGAAGGATGATTGTCTTTGTCTTTATGTGATTGCTGAATTCGAGAGGTAACAGAGCATCATTCGAACAATAGTGTGATTGGGTAAGTGCAACTTTTAAGGCCATGTTCACATTGGAAGTTAGGCTATACCCCATAACTGCTTCTGGGTCTGAACTTACCCCAGTCCAAATGTCAAGACAGACTTGCTAAGCTGAAGAGACACCAGACCATTCCACAGCTAGCTATTAAAATTATAGATAAGTCAGTTCTATATCACATTCCTAAGCTTATGGTGTAGATAAATTTGCATATTTGTGCATCCAAAATATAGATGCAGTCAAGGGAATGATCCACCCATTTAGAAACATACTGGCTTTGGCCAAATGCATCATGCCAGTAAACATCTTTAGACGTTCGCAGAATGATGACTTGGCACCTGGGGCTTCTGCAGACCTTGTCACCAAGACTGAACTGGCAGTAGCTTATAGCAACTGCTTCATTGCCTCCAATTAAAAAAAAACAGGTTGTGTTCACTGATAACATCAGGAACCTAAAGGCATCAGGCATGGACCTCCCCTCTCTGTTGATGTACCTGGTCAGCATATATGCACCAGGCATCCTCGTCATCTTGCAGGCCAGTGGCATGCTGCACAATGGCAGCAGGCTGCTTGATAGACCACAGGCCATGGAGGCTGCTAGGCAAGCCATCCACAGAATGACAGAGTGTACTTCACCTGGAAATGTCACAAAAAAGAGATATGTTGACCGCAAAGATCTCAATGCAAGAAAGTATGCCGATGATGAGGACACTGTGGGTAAAATGTCTGTTACCACAGTGTAGTTGCAGAAGAGTATTTTGAAGACATGGATGTAGCTCAGAAACTTCACCTTGATGACATGATCATTCAGTTAGGTAAATTGATTGCGACAGTTACATGTATTGATGAGCAAATTGCCCTCTGGGCAAGATCATTCATTGACCATTCCACCAACAGTCAGGGTACACCCATTTAGGTTCATCTAATCATGAATGCAAATAAAATCGTGGGGTTAGCAAATTCTATGAAGAATAAAACTGCAGCAACCAGAAACTATGCTGATATGAAAGAGAAAAAACTGGCTTTTTCATGGGTAGCCAAAGCTGGTGATACCATGTTAGGTCCATTGAACATGAATGGCACCATAATTATGGGTATGGGAAGCCTGTGGGCCTAAAATACGTGGCTACCAAAGCATACATTGACAGGGTAGGTACCTCAACTTCACTGGGTGATATAACTGCTTCAGTAAATTTGAACACAAATAAAGTAGTGGGTATGGTTGAGCCTATAGTTTCACTAGACACGGACATCAGAAAATGTCACTGTGGCGGTGCATCCTACAAACTTTGCCATCTTTTTTTATTGGATTTGGCTTGTTTTCATTGACCTGAAAAGGTGTTATGCCTCATCTTATTCTAGAGGCAACGTCAGAATAGGTGCTATAAATGGTACTTTCATTTCCATGCACACTAAAAGTGAGGGTGCTGAGCTTCTTGTTGTGTGATTGAAAACCACTGATGTATAAAGGTGAATGTTTGATTTGTACTTTTTTAACTATTGCAAGGAGTTATCTTGTAGACAGTAAGATTGCAAATGAAAAAAGGGGAAGAACACATGTTTTTCATTCTAGTGTTTGTTTACAACCTTTCAAGGTACATTAGTTGCCTGCTGAGCAAAGGATTAATAAAAATTGATCCTTACAAATATTTAGAATTCTTTGTTCATCGAATGAAGCAGCTATTGACAAGATTATAGCTGTTAGAGGCAATTTGCTGTATAGATGCATTTGTTCCAGTTGTGAACAGATGTCTTGTTATTTAAAGATTTCTAAAGCCCCTTCATTGAATTAACCTAAGTTTGAATTGTTTCTTTTATAATGGTTATATTTCAAAAAATATTTGCATACAGTCCATTACTGCCTAGATCATAAAACAGATGGTTTAGATATTGTTATTGTTGTGGGCTTAATGCCATTTTTCAGCACATAATTAGCTATACATGGCAGAGGAAGTACCCTGGAAAACCCTGGTAAGAACCACTGCCCCATGGGAAGCTGCTGGCAAGCTTTCTCATGTACCCACTATTCCAACTCCATGGTCTTAAAGTAACAGAAAAAAACGAAAACTAACAAGTTTAGTCAAATTAAACAATTTATTTCCCTAGAATATTTTGTGAAAATTTAAAAAGAACTTAATGTATTGTGAATTAATTCCCAAATAGTCCTAAATGTCCTAAGTTCAAAAGTACAGTATTCCGAATGAGTTACGTTGGTTTTCCAAATGAATTCCAATCTTGAATGTGCCAATATACCAATAACCTGGAATGTGCTGATCTTTGAACAGCTGTTATGTACCACAGAGATATAATCCAGAATGTCTTAAAATGAATTCACAATAATCCCAGAATAATGATTTAATTCAAAAATAACTATGAGCAGTTTGTAATTCCAATGAATAATTGAAATAAATAAATCTTTAATTCTAAATTAACACAGAAGACTGATTCCATTACAGATATTAAGATAGGAATCGATAATTCTGATGTAAACGATCTTAATATAATGCCTAAGACAAAATAAGAGGACCAGGATGGGAATCAAAAGTTCATTTCCAGAACATTCTAAGTTGTAATTGAGGTCAGGTCTTGTACTAAAATGTTAGTAAAGAACATGAGAGAGATCAGGTGGACCAGGAATTTCCAAGTGGAAAATCAATGTCCTGAACTCAAATCCAAGTAAACATGTTTTAAAAAACGACATTTGTTAATTGGGCCCAAACTCCTACCCTCAGTTATGGACAAAGGTCAGTCACATAATACAGATTGAATATACATAACACCACATTGGCCGAACCTGAAACTCAAACTCATGCAGGCAGAGCTGAGATGGCACTAACCAGTAAAGGCAACTGTTTTAGACCACTCAGCCACCTGGAACCCCAGTTTAGATATTGTATATACAGGGGTCAAGCTAGACTTAAATTTTAGGGAGAAGTGACTTCTCCTTTTGGTCAGAACAGGGAGAAGTGGGAGCTAAACAGGGAGAAGTGAAACCAAAGCAAGAAACACGATATATATATATATATATATATATATATATATATATATATATATATATATTTATATATATATATAGATATAGATATATATATATATATATATATATATATATAGATAGATAGATAGATAGATAGATAGCTGCATTATCTTATTTTAATGATGTGCTCTATTTCTCAGTATGCTTTTAACAGTTTTAAGCAATGCCTTATTTTCAAGTTGAAAAATATGTGTTATATGTTAGTATCAACATATTTTGTACGCGTATAAAAATTTTTATATTCATACCCATTCTATTCATACTTGTAGTATATGTGTGTTTGAATTGAAGTAAATGCAGTGTGTTTTGGCCATATGACTTAAAAAGCACATCAGAAGCTATACAATATAATTAATTTTAACTGATAGCAGTAACAAGATTAGAGTCTTGTAACTGCAAGTTGGTAAAAATGCTTAATAAACTACCACTTAATTATTTTATATTCTACAAGTTTTGTGTAAAATTGCAGTCAAAAAGATTTCTAGCATTCTTTGAAACAACCCCTAATACATGTACATAGGAATAAATGCACAAGTGACTTCAAACCATACTCTTCGTCTTGATTTCATAGTTCCCGATAAAACATTACTGTAACTATTCATAGACAACACACTGAAGCACTAAAGTCGATACATAACTAAGCTGGACCCTTTTTTCCCCCAACCGAAAATCCAAGAATTTGTATTGCACAGTGCGAGTGCATCTATTTTTAGAAAGAGGGCTTTTCTTAATATAACTACACACTTTCTTGTTTCGTTACAAAAATTCATTAATATTTATGGTTGTATTATTTGTCTACCTATTGGTAATAACAATATGCATTGGTTAAATAGTATTTGCTTCATTACTATATATATTTTTCGTATTTTCACGAAAATAATTAGGGCAAGTCAAAAAACAACCTTGATCTTGCAGCATTGTTTCAAATTCCACAACAGAGATTGTCACGTTTCTGACCTACATTATCAAATATTTAGGCTAAATCTCCTATCACATAATATTTAAACTTTGTTTTCATTATATTATATATTTTCCTGAACCTATTTGCCCAATTATTTACGAATACAGGCAGTTTAATGAAGTGGTATATCATATACGCAGCGATGTCCGCCATTAGAAGTTCATTTACGGTTTCAAACTGATTTTATACAGAAAATACGGAAATACGGCCGTTAAAATCTCCATTTATTAAAATAAGAAATAAATCAGAAAACGCTCTTCACCGATCATATTGTTAAAAGCAAATTACTATTTGCATATTGATGTTTAAATTTCAAAACAGAATTTGGTATATTTTCATCATAGCACAGTGTGCCCAACTTCATGAAATCAAGCAGTGATATCTTGCTCCGGAAAGGGTTAATGGTCAGTTAGCTATTAAAACTTGCATGTGAATGTGCAAGAATTTCTTTGTCGCCGTAAGCTGATTGGTATCAACACCACGTAAATACATTTGGCCTTGGGTTAGAACAGTGACAGAACTTACTGGCGACAGCAAGGGGGAATCTCAAAGTCATAATCTACAGTCATTTTACGTCCGAAAAATCAGAGGGCGAAGTCGTTTTCGCTTTTCTAACAGAAGAAGGTGAAGTTTACGTTTCTCAGGTGACTTTTTCACCCACTTCGCCTGGGAGCATGACCCCTGATATACAGTAATATAAATCAGACAGAAAATGTAGATTAAAGCTAGTTCTGAACTTATAATGAATACAGACATGAGTATTGCAAGTTTTTTTTAGTAGATGATTGTAATTTGTTCTGGATGCTTTGGATAGGAAAACAGACAAAATATTTTGTGCAAGTTATAAAGACAAATATAACACCATAACAATGAGATTTGCTATTTATTCAGAGTAATGCAGTCAGATATTATATATACTTTGAAATTACAAGGGAATTATTAAAATAAGGTATTTTTGAAGATATTTTGAGTAGCTGCAAACTTAAAACTTTTGCTAGTTAATTGGCTCTGTGATAGCGAATTTTAATTTATATCTTTTAGGAGAAAGCAGCATAAATTTTCTTCAAAAATCAGAGAATGTAATGTGGAACTGTTATTTTGTACAGTGTATATGCCATTATTAATTCTAGTGCAGAAAAACTGAAGGAATGGATAGTGCTTGAACCACAATGGTTGATCAAGGCCATGAAGTCTCTCATCACTGCTGACATGTTCATTCTGAGAAAGCACCCCCAAGCTGAAAAAGAGTGGCAGCAGTTTAAAGAAGAGGGAAAGCTGACACAAAATCTATTAGGTTTGTTGATTTCTAAAATAACACCACATTTAGTTCTCATCATAGCTGCAATTCTAATTAAGGAATCTTTTTTCATCACAAGCTCATTATTTTATATTTTTTGAGTAATGAAGATAATGAAAATGTAAATTAGTGTTGAGCAAGGTATGTTTAAGATTATAAATATATTCCTTCAAGATCAGCTGTTGTAAATCTCAGGGAGAAATTATATTCCCAGTTACTGCATATCTTGAAAGAACTATTATTTATAGTAGTATTAGTAATAGTAGTAGTTCCATGTTTCTGAAATGTGCAGCAGTTGTTTTTGAGATTTATAGGTATCCTTACAAATGGTGGAGTGTATGTGATATGGAATTGATGGTTCTGATAATATTTTATGTATATATTATTGTTCATATAACATATATAGCTACATACCAACAGTTTAAGGTAAGCCACTGATAGGGTGTAGTAGCAGTATCATATAGTGCGTACAGATGACAATGGAGAGTTCATGTTGGATTTTATGTATTACATGTTGTATGTAGGAGACTTGTTTTATATATTATATATATTATCAGCACCAGAATGGAAAACATTTTACAATTAAACAAATAATTTGCATGAAAGTACCATATTACAGTAACTGCTGCCTGCTATTAGAAACCGCTTGTGATATAATGAAGTGGGTTTATATTTACAGGTGTTCATTGTACTACTCATTGGAAACATGTAATGACAGTATTGCAGTGCAGAACATAGTGAATAATTAACTGACATAGACATTCCTCAGGATGGCACTGTAATTGGAACCAGTGCTTTCAATATTCATCCTAGATAATTTATCTGTTTTCAAGTGATATAGTTCATGTGATTGCAGAATTGTTCTTTAACTTTTAATCTGTTTGTAAATTGTCACAAATTTAAACCTTTGTTGGCAAAAAATGAGACATAGTCAAGGCAAAGCAAACATCTTTGGTTTGATGAAAAGATTTATTTTGAACATCGTTTGTGTATTAAGTGTCTGTATAGCATGGTGGTGAACAGAAAACCAACCATGAGATGCGTTGAATCGGTTGGATATCCTCTGATGTTTTTCAGATCACAAATGCATTTTACTTAAGCAAAATGGAGATGCCAGACACATGGCAGATACAGTATAAACTAAAGTATTTTCATAAGCAAGGGTTTCTCTTTAACTTCATTTATATTGTTTGTATTTATAACATTTGTTATTGACAAATAACAGTAACAGATTTAATTGACTTTCCTTTTAACATTTTTTGATCAACAGTATCATAAAAGGTATATTATATGAATTGCACAACTATTTTTAACTGAATCTATTAAAGAATGATATTGTTTCTTAAAAAAGGAAGTGAGAAAAATCCTTTCCAGCCTTTCTGGACAATTTTACTGAAAATATTTCTTTCCTAAAATATATTTGCATCTTAGTGTTATTAGTTATTTTTATTATCATGTTAGATGCAAAAAATATGGGATAAACTGTTTCTTAACAGGAATAGCAATTTGTTTTTGCAGATATCATTTGGAGCAAGGAGCATGACCCAGACCTACATGACCACAAGGATCTCGTTCTGTTATTAATGGAGCAGTTGAACATCATTGCCAGACCCATTATCACCAGACCCATGTTATTCATGGAGGATGAAAATAAGGTTAGTATTAATTTCTCAGCAATTTTTTTTCTTTATTGAAGCTTCATATTTAACAAAGCAAAATATTGCTAAAACAAACATTTCTTGCTAATGTTTTGTTCTGTGTAAAGTAATGGGGAAAAACATTGACCAGCAGGAGAATATATGGTATCAATTTACTTGTGTACGACACGATCTACCTTTGGTGTGATCTAACACCTTTTCAGTACTGTATCTTATGTCGTGTTAGTGAATACGTTCCAGTTTGTTTCCTTCTTGTATTTAGATAATTGCTGCATCTAGTAGAATGGAGACAATGTCTCAACCAATACAGAAAACACTTTATGCAATAAAATTAATGCCTTACTTCATCTAAAGCATCATCGCACACTCTTGCATCATTTCCTTGAAACAAACACAGTCACTAAAGGTCTTCAGATTCATGTCAAGTTGCAAATTATTGGCAAGAGTTCAAACAGATTCAACAAATGATGGAATAAAATAACCCACCATGCATCCATGAAACTCGCAGCCCTACTTGGGGAAAAATTAAACCATCAGTATCTACTCAAATCAGCAACCATCGAAGAACTAAAACAGCAACTGAATTCAGTTTCCATGGAGGAACAATTGCAAACATTTTACTTTAAATTAAATAAGGATCAACAAAGACTCTTCAAAACTATACAAAGTCAGAGAAAGAAAACTCAGAAGTCATGATCTACAACCAAATCACTGTTGTGAAGAAACTTCAGTTGACGAAATTACTTCTAAAACCAAATGTAAGAAGAAAAATTGCCATTAAAAAAAAAAAGACTCGTAAGCACTCTGTATCAAAATTTAATTCAACTGTTACTAACACAGTGGTCAGCGTCTCAAAGTTAGAACTTACGGAGGCAGAAATAAAACTTTTATCAAAGGGTTTGAGTTTCTGTCCCCGTCCAAAGACATATGACAGAGGAAAGCTGAAAAAGGACACTGAAGAGTTTAGCCACCAACTAAAACTCAAGGCCCATTTTGCCTTGCAGGCCATAAATAAATCAAAGGAAAATATAAGCTGTGACCAACCCACATTCAGAAAGAAAAGTAATTGGGCCCCAGCAAAAGGTTCAATTCCAAATCTAGAAGCCTTTATCAACTCAGTTGAAAACGATACTTCCAGACACTTCAACCATACTAACAGATGCTCTAATTTGACAAAAGAAGAAACAGATGCCTTACACTCACTGAAAAGCAGAACAGACATCATAATAAAGCCTGCAGATAAGGGTTCCGCTGTGGTTGTTATGAAAAGGGAAGACTACATTAGTGAAGCAAGTAGACAACTAAGTGACACTGGGTCCTACCAAAAACTAGACATGATCCAACACTGGAATATGCAAAATCCGTCATTAATATTATTGACGAGGCATACCAAATCAGGCACATAGACCAGCAAACGAGAAACTACTTAAGCCCAGAAAACCCAAGGGCAGGTAGATTTTATCTTCTACCTAAAATCCACAAACAAGGAAGCCCGGGCAGACCTATAATCTCCGGTAACGGGCATCCCACAGAAAAGATATTAGAATATTTGGATTATTTTATGAGACCACATGTCCGCAAATTACCGTCATATCTTCAAGACATGACAGATTACCTCATAAAAAGCAAAGCAAGCGAACCATTACTGCCAGATACATTGCTTGTTTCTTTAGATGTCACATCTTTATATATTAACTTACCGCACAAAGAAAGGGATACAGGCATGTAGAGAAGCATGGGAAACAAGAACTGTAGACAATCCACCCACACACTTTCTAGTCCAACTCCTGGAGCTTGTCCTAAAGCTCAATAACTTTGAATTTGATGAAGAAAACTACCTCCAAATCAATGGAACTGCAATGGGTACAAAAATGGCTCCTTCATATGCTAATATTTGTATGGGAAAACTGGAGGGTCAACTTTTAGCATTGGATGAACTTACACCATACCAGTGGGTATGCTTTATCGATGATTTAGAAATGAAGTGGCAACATGGAAGAGAAAGTCTGGACGATTTCCTATCAAAGGCAAACAACTTCCATCCCTCAGTAAAATTCATGGCAAAAATCTCCAACTCAAACCACGTTTTCTTGGACACAACAGCCAGACTGGTAGAAAACAAACTCCATACAGACATCTACTCGAAACCAACTGACAAACAACAGCATCTCCTCCCAACCAGCTGTCATCCAAAACACTGCATTAGGAACATCCCATATAGCCAGGCACTGAGGATATGCAGAATTTGCTCCGACGATGAAACATTCCTCAAAAGGTCTGAAGAGCTATCAAAACATTTAATTTACCGAGGCTACGACAAAGACCTGATTGCGGAGGTAACCCAAAAAGCTAAACAAACAAACTGTGATGACCTACTAAAATATGGAAAGAAGGAAAAGGCTGATAGGGTACCATTTATCCTAACCTACCATCCAGACAACCCCAAAGTAGGTAAAATCATCGGGAAACACTGGCCCATCGTGGAATCGTCGGATGCACTCAAGTTAATCCTCCCAAACAAACCTGTAGTAGCCTAACTAAATGTTATGTCAGCAAGTCAATATTATTTATCATGCATGGAGTGACATTTCCATAGATTGTGTTGCAAATTGTTTTATTAAGACATGATTTTATGAGCAAACTGATGTCATTACCAGTGATAATGATGATGCTGATGTTCCCCTTGCTATGGTGCAAGATACATTTATGCCTCTTTGGGTCTGGTAACAAGGATATTGAGTTCTTGGATAATGCTAATTCTGATCTTGACACTGCCAAATTTGTGATACCAACAATTGAGGATATTGCTTGTGAAATTAGTGATTGCCATGAAGCACCATATGTTTCCATTTGCTGAATTCATGTTCATTGTGATCTGCATCATAAACAAGCTTATCAAGATTATGTTCTTCTAGTATCCAGGCCTCATGAATCTGTACATTACAGTAATGACAATACAAATCAAGTTACACTCAATATCTCTGCAAAATATCATTAATATGTTTTTTAAAAAATGAATTTGTATTTTCAGGTAGAAGATTTCTTTCTTGCCCCATGTATGCTTCGCCAAACAACACCACCAAAAGTAATTTCCCCAGATGTTAAAGCTGAGATGGAGACCTCATCAGTCCTTTGCTTTGTCTTTATAGGGAAATTTTTACCATCCCCAATTTTCCACAGGCTACTTGCTGTCTGTGTTGCAAAATGGCCAGTTCTCAAGAGGAGAGGAACGAATCAGATTTTCTGTGGTTGTGGCATATTTGAAATCGAGCGCCATTACAGACTGACTCTTTATTTCAAGAGCTATGTTATTTTTGCAAGGATCACACTAGTGGCAGCAAAGCACCAGACATTGGATCCAGAAGTTTGCATCCCTGTCAGAAAATTCATAAATGACAGTCTTTCCAAAATTCTTGGAAACCTGAGCCAGAACTTGAAGTTTGAATTGTTCATACAGTGCCAGTGCCCTCAATCTATTGGTGACAGTTTGGACAGTCTGTTTTCTGTAGAAGAGCTACACAACATTGCCAACTTGACTTGCAATTATCATGATGATCACAGTGTTGAGTCCCAATCCCTTCTGAAATACTGGTTTCAGAATGAGGTAATTTCTAAAAATATTTCTCTTTGCAGTCCAAGTATAATCAGAGAACTTTTATATTGCAAACACAAGGTTCATTTTGGTATATATATATATATATAGAGTATACATATGTACCAATATATTGGCACACTACCATATTGGAATTCATGTCAGTTCAGATTCCTTTATATCTATATCTTAACCCTAACTGTATAGAACTATTTTTATTTACTGAAAATGTTAACTCATTTAATGAAAGAACACCAGTTCTGACCAATGACATATATATATATATATATATATATATATATATACCCTATCCCATTTTCTTTCTGTCCTAATCAACATTGTTTATTCTGTCCAGCCTTGTCATTGAGTGAATGGATAGAAGTTCATCTCATAATGATTTTTATAAAATGGTTTCTTATAAAGAATGGTCAGTTTTTGAGGAGGTGGAGAAGAACCTTTACAAAGCCACAAGTCATGATTAAACCATGCATTAAGTACTCTGTGAAAAATCAATGTTTTACTTGCTGTGTCACTCAGTGAATTGCACTAATGCAAAAATTAACATATACATATGTGTCGTCCAAGGAACTCACATGAAATCAGTTTTTTATGCAGACTTAACCTTTAATAACATTGAATATTGTGATACATTAGCTTCATATGGTTTACTGTGTATTGTACATTTGAATTGGAAACTATCAGTGTTTTTAGCCTTATTAGTCATAGACCAAAAGAGCTTATGAGATGGTCTGTCATGCATTCATCAATTAGCACAAGTTTATTATCACTACTTCTCCTGAACTGCCTGGAGGATTGCCATAAATCTTAACACACAGATTCATTCCATGGTCTGGTTGGTTCTAAATGAAACTGGTGTTGCACAGACATCCATTATGGCCACTACAACAATCATTTTGAAAATATTGTTATCACTGCTCCTGAATAAACAATCAGATCAACATGCGATTTTCACTGAATGACTTCTTAGAAGTTCTAGTTAGTCCCAATTGAAAATGGTACTGATCTGAAATTCAGTATGGCACCACAGCAGTCATCTTGTAAATGTTTTTATTGCTTCTCCTGATTGAAAAGTCATATTGGGTTTTCACTAGAATACTTCTGATGATATCATGTTGGTTCATTTGAGCATCCAATATGGCTGCCATTGTGGCCATTTTGTACATTTTGTTATGCCTGCTTCTCCCTGAATAAATGATCATATGATCATGGGCTTATACATAATTGCTTGTTATGATATTGTTGGTGCTCAGTGAAAGTGGGCTATTCAAACATCCAGTAAGGCTGCTACAGTGGCTATCTTGAAAATCTTATCACTACTGAATGAATTGCCATATCAGCATGGGGACCTCACTGAAAGACCTCTTATGATGTTTAAATACTCATAAATAATGTCTTGTTGGTCCTAAATGAAAGCTGTATGAATTTTGTATCCACAGCATCTAATTTTAAATTTATTATTATAAGTTGAAGAATATCAGAGCTAGTTTCTACACTCAGCAGTTAAAAGGAAGAAAAATGTCTTGAATTTCTGGAAGTTCTATTCTAACAGTAGAGCATTAGTCCATTTGAAGGACTACTGCTATGAACTCATTATTTTGCCTATATTTAATTGTCATAGGGGCCAACATTTCATAGATGAAGATCACTTAAATTTCCTTATTCTAAAAGATAATTAATATTTACAGTGGCAGCTAGGGACTGTTTAAAAGCTTAGTAGAGGCAACCTATGTGAAAGCTGATTCTATTTACATTACTTAAAATCTGTATTGTTCTGGTATTATAACTGCTCACTAATTTAAATATTGATTAATACTGAGTCATATTGTAATGAATTATGGTTGCTAGTAATTAAAGTCTGAATCAGTTTTTAAAATCCACTTTGTAGCAATCTCAAACATTGGTTCAGTAAAGAATAATACACATGTATTGAGCAGCATTTGAATTTGACATACAGTAGTCCAAAAGAAAAAGAGACAAAATATTTGTACTGCTTGCTGGTTACAAATGTTTGATGGATGAACAAGAGAACCAGCTAACCAGTCAGTAGCAATTAGATATGACTTGTACATCCATGGTGAACCTGAACCAAAGCCATTCTAACATTGAGAGTTGCATATTGCTGATCATTACAGGAACACATTGTACACATATTCAGATTCTGGTGCATCATGGAAAATAGGTGTGAACTGATTACTGACTATACTTTAAGAATGACATATTCTTGATACTGTCCAAATTGACAGTGTAGAGCATGTTTTGATTTTCATAAACATGCCCAAATTGGCTCAGTCCAAAAGTAGTAATTACTGTTGCAAAATAATACTTGATCAGAGAAATTGCTTGCACCAGCATCTTGGCAGTTAATCAAATTTCTGAAATCAAATTATGTGCAGTGATGGGCCATTGCAAAATTGGATTTATGAAAAATGGTGCATGTATGGGAAAACAAATATATAAATATGAAACAAGGAATCAATCAATGAAACAATAATAATAATATCGGAAAAAAGTATAAACAAATAATATTAACAAAAATTTTAAAAAATCACAAGAATAATAAAAGATATGTGATGCTAGTATTTTTAACATGTGAGGATTAAAGGAATATTCATGGACATCAGATGCATTTATTTTCATTGGAAAGTTTCCAATGAATGATGAGACTGTTCAGTGGAGAACTTGGGCATCCACATGAATTTTTTTGTCTTTAGTACTTATGTTCCCAGATGTGTTTTAGGTATTACTTGATTCAAACACTTGTCTCTTATTCTCCTACATGTAGTTGAAGACAACAAGTTTTGAGCATTTGCAACTTGTTTGGATGTTTGTAATTTAACATTATGTGACTTTGCATAATGGTGATCAAGTCTGGTCACAAAGTTCAGTTAACTAAGCCCACTGGATCAAGAGTTCCAAATGTACAGAGCTATATAGTTTTAAATCAAGTCTCAAAGGCTTTGGTGGGGGACTTTTTCTTCACCTCCAGTGACTGGATAGAAACACAGGTATGGTTATGCAGCCAAATAGAGGAGAATAAGAATAAATGCATTCTCCCAATAAACAAAGTGTAGAATTATTTTATTACATGAAAGCTCTATAAAGGAAATTGCTTTGAAATGTGGTGATACCATATTAAATTGTTTAGTCAGCAGAAGATACATGTTTAGAATTACACAGTATTTGAAAGCAGAAAATAGTTCCAGAACCAGATTATGTGCTGTCGAGATCCTGCTACTCATTTGATTTGATCTTAATGCAACAAGGTTCTATAATTGACTGCATAACTCTTTTATCAAGTGCACCTACATATACTCTCTATTGCAGGGGTTTCAAACTCAAATCACCATGAAGTATACATGAGGACTAGTACACTGCCCCGAGGGGTTTATCACTGAAGAAAAAGTTTGCATTATTAATTATTTTACAAATTCCCAGTGTTGTTACAGGCCACAGGAAATATCTGCATGGGCCATGGGCGGCATGTTTAAGACCCCTGATCTGTAGTCATCATGTCTGTCTCTTCAGGAGAAGAAACATTAAAATTGTATCCTACTTGTCAAAGACAAAATCACTTTGTGCATATATATATATATATATATATATATATATATATATATATATATAGTCAAACTTGTCCTAATGGTCTTCCAAATTCAGCAGTCATCTGATCACAACAGCCATTCTAATTTCCCTCCAACAAATTTCCTATGTAAATGTTACATAATCAGCAGTCACCTGTCTTCTGTGGTCAGAATCTAGGGATTTCTTAATCAAGCAGTGGTTTCACCCAGCCTTCAATGGTCACTGGAGCATATGAGCAGTAACCACTCCAAATATGCAAAATAAACTTCTTTATTTGATGAGCAAGGCATGCTATTCATAAAGGTATATTACCTGAATCCTTGTTTAACATTTCATATTCCATTGTACTTCATAATGTTGTGAAACTCAAGGGAGTCAACATGTCAGTTAATGTTTCTGTACAAGAGTATTATTGGTACGAGGACTTTCTATTTCCAGTGAATAATAATATGAATAAATAATTCCAGCCCAAATCAAAAATGGAATACAAGAATACAAATTATTTCTGCTTCAGATGTTATTGCAGAAATGAGTAATTTCTCACGAAAGCAAGATTATAAACTCCTGTTTGGCCTAGGTCACAATTAGCATTTTCTGAAAAATATTTCGTCTATTTAGTGGAATTTTCCATCTCAAAGATTCTGAGGTCAGAATCATGACTGTAAATATGTTTACCATTAATAATCATCCTATTATTTAACCTACACTCTTATAAAAATGTTAGCTATGTAGTATTTGTTTACCAAAATAAAAGTTAATGGTCAGGTTGACAAAGAACTTTATTTTGAACAAGGTCAAGTCGAAAATACAATTACATGTATATCATATTATCATGGAGAAAGGTCAAGTCCAAAGTACAATCATACATAACTTATACTCAGAGGAGAAAATGTCTAACAAATGCAAATTAAATATACATAACAATTGTCAACTTTTAGTTCTCGTTCTGCATCAGTCTGTCTTTTTTCACTCATACCAAATAGTTGAAGTGACAATTTCCATGGCAAATAAATGTGCAATGTAGCCTTAGTACAGCAAAACAAATGTTCAAAGCAAATGAATTTGTAGCTCAGGCCGATATTCGAGCCCATACTATGATGTTGTTACAGAACCTTTCACATAGGCAAAATCATCAGTATTAGTCATTGGAGATAAAATTCAGTTCAATGGAATCCACCTTTATCTGGGTTTAACTGTCTTTGGTGTTTGTGTTATGAATTATGATAGATCCTCAAAGTTCCAACATAAATAATCAAAGTAGAACAACAGCTGCAAGATGAAATAAACCAAGAGAACAGCACTGCTCAGGAAATACAAACGCATGGGTGTGCTTGTAGAGGCTATTTGTGGAATCACCATGGCAGCCACCATTGGTCTGGGTGTGGCAGGAGTTGCAACCACAGCAACTTTTATAGGCACACCAATTGGAGTTGTCGTTGGAGCCATATCAGTATTAACCAATGTGACTAGTGGTACTGTTAAAATCTAAGACTGCAGTTATAAATGTGTATCTATTCAGAACTTATCGCATTGTCACACAGCACTTTCGATACAGTTAGTAAACTCTACTTAATAGCTATCGAGTATGACATAATTATCATGAAGGAGTTGGATGAGTTCATGTACAGATACACAATTGAGGCATTAGTGACACATAACACTTGATTAATTGACAGGCAGTGAAAATGTACTAACTGTTCACCAGTATCATGAGAACTTCACTCGTATGGGTTCAGCGAGCATTCGAAACCATACTGGTAATCATCACTCATATGGTTTTATAATAGAGTGATTGACAGTAGTGGTACCATAATAGGTGCATAGCTTGGTCACTGATCTAGGTTGACACCTTCTACCCAACATGACTATCCTCTGGCTTGGGCAAATTCATGGTTACTTTGCTTGTACGGGTTCACATGTGGGCTTGCATGTGTTCATGCGTGATTTTGAGGACAAAGACATGGGGCGGGGTTAAAGGCTTTCACCTAAATCAGTAACAGAAATCCATAACCTTTAAAAAAACATTCCACTAAACCCATGGTTTCTATTCCCAGATCTTCCAGGTTACAAAGACTAAAGGAAAACTTTGCCTTGTTATCTGTCTTTCTTCATTATTCACATTAATATGGAAGAGTGCTTCAGCCTCAGACAGGAATTTCATAAAAGTGAATAGCTGGGCAGTCTCTATGGACTTTCAGGATGCTTACCTACACATCCTCGTCTTCCAGTCCCACAGAAAATTCTGTGGCTCTGTTTGGGCAAGGAGGTCTTTCAATTTAAGCTTCTTTTCCTTCTGTCTGGCGTCTTCATCCAGAGCCTTTACAACTTTACCAGGTTGGTCTAAGTTATCACTTAAAATTGTGGCTGCCATCATCTGGTATTTCAGCAACTAGTTAATAGTGTTCTAAGAAGTGTCACGCTAAGAATCCTGTCCCTTGTTCAAAAGACACTTGTAGGGTTTAACACCATTGTTCAGCACACAAGAAGCTAAACATGAAGGCCAGTATAGCTGGTGGAGGAAGAACCTGGAAAACCCTTGGGAAAAATCACCAACCCGCAGGAAGCTACTGGCAAGCTTTCTCACGAACCCACATTGCCCAAGCCCAAGAGGGCCGAGATTCAAACCCATGCAGTCAATAGACAGTGATGTGTGGGATTAATACCTAACTTGGAGGTCAGATCTAATTCTTTATCAGCAGCAGGCTTCAAAATCTTCGACTATTCATCTAAGATTGATAGTCATATAGACATGGGGTTTTCACTCCGATGCTACTAGTGTCTTGTCTGACCGAAATTAAAATAGTGCCTATCTGACATCGACTTTGGCTGCCTGACTGCAAGCTTGGAAAGCTTTTTATTGCTGCTCATGCTCAATAGAAAGACATGTTAACATAGATTTTTCACCAGAAGATTTCTTATCATATGTAGTTAGTTCTAAATTAAATCCAATATGAAATCTTGAAAATTTTGTTATTCTTCTCCACCAGAATGGATGGTCATATTCACTTAGGGTTCTGCCAGAGAACCTTGTGAATGATATCTTGTTGGTGGTAAATGAAAATGATGTCAATTTTATCACTCAATAAGGTTGCTATTAAAGATGTCAAAATTTTAGAAAACTTCTACCAGGTACCTGTTGATCCTAATGATCGGTTACCTGGGTACCCAATCAAAGGGAACTTAAGTGTGTACAAACCTGAAGTTAAGTCATCCTTTTTTTCAAATTCACAGTGTCCTATAAATATCACTATCTGGTACAAAGTACAAGAATTCAACCTCATTATCAGACAAAGTTTAGAAATCCTCCATTGTTGTATAGTAGTCGTCGTGATCTAATCATCATAAATATCATCTTTCTTCCTTGGCCTCAATGTCATATGAGGATGTTTATTTAGAGACAGAACTTGAGCTTTGTAAGTAACACTTTAATCATACAATGTGTGAAATCTATTCAAGGTTGCAACTGAACACGTCAGTTGTGTGGCAAAATCAAATAACCAGCCTCTCTCACTTGCCATTGTACCAAACTGGAGGCTCAATCAAAGAGTTGTCACATGGGATAACATGGGATTCGGGTCAGTTATTTACTGGAAGAGGCAGACCTCTGCTTGGCACAGTAAAAGTACATTATTTGCAGCTCAGTCCAAAGGATTGTCGACTTCAAAACAAAGTCAGTGCTGCCTTTACAAGCACTGGCAGAAAACATTTATACGGTAAACGGGTACCCTATGGCTCATGTTATTACCCGGGTTATTATCAACGGGCGGATACCCAAGTATCCTGATAGCCGATGGCATCTTTAGTTGCTACTCCGGCTGATTTGAAAATCTTGTTATTCTTTAAAGATATCAGAGATGGTTCAACACTCATCAGTTAAAAAGAAGTGATCTGATCTTGAATTCTATGAAATTCTTTTTTTTTTTGCTAATAGAGTATCAGCCCCTTTCATTTACCTTTGTTATAAAACTTGGAATATAGGTTTAAATGATAAATTTCTCACAAGAGTTAAATAATGAGTGAGACCAATGTATATTAATGGGGTGATCTCACTTTTGATCTTTCTAACTTGCTGCTATTCAGGAGACTGTATTTTGCATCAGATTTTTATGTAAACTCGTTAAGTAGATTTAGATCTTCAAAATCTTAGATGGTACAATTATGAAACGATCAATGCATATTGACAAGGTGAGTGTCTAAGCTTGTAAACATTTGATGACTATCTTTAATCGGATTCCTTTCTGTGCAAAATATCCAAGTGAGGAAAGGGAAGTAACAAATTATTTTGACTATTAATAATTACAGGTTTGATGTTAAACAGAATTCTTTCCCTTGCATAATTAAAACCTGATTGAACAGTTACATTTTCAAATACAAGATGCCTACATTTCAATTGAACAATTCATACTCAGTGTGCAAAATATCATAACTTGCATTCTGATATGAATAGTTTAGAATTGAGATTCATTAATATTTTCAAGTAAGTTTGATATGTTTGGTTAAATAGGGTTTGACAGCTTCTAGTACAGTGTATTGCCATATGAAAGTGCTTGAATTATTTGTCATTTATAATGCTATCATATGTGTTGTGTATTATTTAAAGGTACAGTAGAACCTGTCATGAGCGACCTCTGCTATGAGCGACCACCTGTCATGTGCCACCACAATCGTAATGCACGGATCGATTTTATTATATAAACGCTCTGCTATGAGCGACCACCTGCTGAACGCGACCAGCGACCGCGATTTCTTGGCAAAATATGCATTTTGACACTGCTATGAACGACCACATCACAACAAAAAAAACTAGGATAAACTCCACCAACAATTATTTAATCCCTGTAAGAACGACCGCTCATACCGTTCTAAATATTTAAAAAATAGAAGTAAAAATAAAAAATAGGCTGGCTACCGATCTCTGACTTTTTTTAAGCTAGGCTTATAGTGATTTAAAGTTTCTTTCGTACCCCAGACTAAAGTATATGTAGATTATTTCCTAGCCTGGTTCCCTGCTTCGTATGCTCCCTGTGTTGTTTTCTGTTATTCGTATTGGGGTGAGGAACGCAGAAAGCATACAGAGCAGGGAACCAGACTAATTATTCCCGCACTTAACTTGCTTCCCGGCCGTTGTAGGACCTGGCATCCCTATGACGACTGTATCGCGAGAACAGACAGACACCAGTGACCTTTATGTAATCAATTACTACAACAACCGCTTGATTAGTACAGATTGTTCTGATCAAAATCAAACATAAAAGGAATAATTAAAAACAAGGATTGTTGCTGCCGGTGATAGATGCTACAGTCCGTAAACCAGGCTAATGTACATGTCATGAAATGCCGTTGAAGTGCGAAAGTTGACAAAGTGGCCGCGTATATTGTTTGTCTCGAGTTAATCGGTATTGCCGGGGGTGAAGAAGGTCATTGTCTATTAAACCAGCAAGAGAGAATCATTTGCGGGATTCGATTAATAATGCTCAAGACTTGTGATGTTTGTTCCCCCCCCCCCCATGTTAAGTGATGACATCCCAATCACAAAGCTGTCGTCTAAGTTGCTGCGACCGGGTTACACAGTTTGCTTACAGAGTTAATCCCTGTATGTCATCTTTTAATGAAGCCGTTGACTTTGGTCACTGAGTAAATGGTCCTTTTTCTGGATGAGATAATCGTTCGGTTTATTTTTTTTGGTTTTTTTTAAATTAATTGTTAGATATGTTGTTGTTGTTGTTGTTGTAGGGCTTAACGCCATTTTTCAGCACACGATAGGCTATACATGGCGGCCAGTATTAATGGTGGAGGAAGAACCCGGGAAAACCCCGGAAAGAACCACCGACCCACGAGAAGCTACTGGCAAGCTTTCTCACATATCTACATTGGCCGAATCCGAGACTCGAACCCACGCAGACAGAGGTGAGATGGCAGTGATCCATAACGGACAGCGCTTTAGACCACTCGGCCACTCGGGGCCCCTGTTAGATATGCAATGCACATGTATAGATTTTTCATATTTTCCCATAGCCACCGTCTTTACGTTCGATATTACAACTGAACACTAATAATTTTAACACCTAGAATTTTAATAACAATGGACGAACCTCCAACTAAAAAGAGACAAATTTTAATGCTGGAGAAAATAATTATTGTAACTGAAAGAAGTGAAAAAGTGCAGACACTTTGCAAAAAAGCGGTTTAAACGTTGGTAAAACAAATTTAGGTTGTTATAAAGGAAAACGAATAATTTGGAAACAATTTCATATGCTAAAATATGTGATCTTTAAATGTAAATGTGATTTCATGTTTAATGATAGAAGTATATCTTTATTACAATATAATTTTGATTTTAGATGAATGCATACAATATTTTAGCAACAACTACTAATAAAGAATAGAATATATGTACAGTGATTGTGGTTATTTTTCTTGAAATTATTCTGAAACTGGACCTTGGAAACGTATTTTTGTTCAAACCTGCTATGAAAGACCACCTTTCTTGGGAGACCGCTTTTTGTTGGCAGAAGGGGCGGTCTGTTATAACAGGTTTCACTGTATTTAATATATTCAGTGCCACTCTTCTACATGTACATTTTTCTTTTTTTTTTCAGTTTTAACAAAAATCAAAAACCAAAATAATAAAATTTCTCCTGAAACTGTTTATATAATAAGAACAAAGAAGTTCATGACCTTAAAAGCATTTGGTGAAATTTGGTAATTGGTCCACACTGATCAGATAGTGTGAATCAAACCCACTCTTCTGGTTAGGAGTCCCATACCATAACCAGTGGGTCATTGCAGTTCCCTTATGTGGGGTTTATAGTATTTTCCAAGTTGAGATTCCATTGGTACAATGCAGGGACTAATAACAAACCCATAACTCCTCTTGTAATGCCAGCTTATTCCATATATGTTAAGGGTGTGGTTATGAATAGTTTCTAAGTTACAAGTCAGGACAAGTCCCCACAGGTGGGGGGAGAGATACAGGGGACTGTGCTGGTTGTACACATGACTTTTGTATGCTGAGCAAGTCATCCTGTATATAAATTATGGCATCTTGCTGGTCCAAGATGAAAATCGTGCCTGTTTGACCTCCAGTGTGTACATCAGAGCAACCATCTTGAAAATCTTGTTATTGTGTAACTCGGCCTGAATGGAAAGTCATATTGACATGAGGTTTACACCAGAAGACTTTTTATGATGTCTAGTTGGTCCTAAATGAAAACTGCTGACCTCAGATGTCTAATGTGTTCATCACAGCAGCTATTTTGAAAATCTCATTGTTCTACTCTGCCTGAATGGATGGTCATATCAACATGGAGATTTTACTAAAAGATATTTGATGATGTGTGGTTGGCGGTAATGGAAAATGGTGCTGATCTGACTTCACATCTTGAAAATCATGCTATCACTACTCTGAACAGAAAGTCATATTGACATGTTGTCTTCACTAGGGGACTTCACATGATTCATAGTTGGTTTTAAATAAAAATGGTGCCAGTTGCATGTCCAGGATAGCTAACACTGCTGCCATCTTGAGAATCGTGTTTTAACTACTCTTCAAAATGGATGTTAGATCAAATTGGGGATTTTATTTAAAGACTTCTTATGATGTCTGGTCAGTCCTAAATGGAAATGGTGAGCATGTAATATTCAGTATATCCACCATAGCAGCCAGCTTGAAATGTTATTTTCTTACTCCTATTAAATGGAAAGTCATGTCAGCATGTGATTTTACATGAATACTTCTTACATTGTCTTATTATAATGGTTCTGATATGAGGCCCAATATGGCCACTTTGTTCGCCATGTTAAACATCATTTTTAGGTACTCTTTTTTAAAGGGAAAGTCATTTTGACATGGGATTTTCACCAAAGATTTCTAATAATGTCTGGTTGGTACTTCGTCAAGTAGGGCATCATCCCCTTTGAAGGATTTTTTTTTTAAAGCAAGATGTGATAGTCAGAATTCTAGTTTCCCAAAGAGTATTTTAAAACAGGTCCTTCATTAAAATAGTGACGAGACTATACACATTAAGCTCGTGATATGGAACATTTGTTTATATCCCCACACCTATAAGTTGATTAATGTACAGTAAATTACCCTGTTTCATTGTAAATTCAATGATAATGTTATGATATTTATAAAACAACTAGTACTTAGTGTTTTGTTTTTTTTTTTTCAGAACAGGGCATGCTCTGCTGTAGACAGTTCCTTTAAACAATATATGTGAGCAATTCCATTGGTTGTTTCCATCAGTATTGCAAATTAGGTGCATAATGTAGTTAGTGATAAGTTGTTAATTGCTAATAAAGTTCCTGTATGAAAAACAAGATGAGGTAGATGATTTTATTCAGACATTGAATTATACCCCGAGTGGCCGAGTGGTCTAAAGCGCTCTCCGTTACGGATCACTGCCATCTCACCTCTGTATGCGTGGGTTCGAGTCTAGGATTCGGCGAATGTGGATATGTGAGAAAGCTTGCCAGTAGCTTCTCGTGGGTCGGTGGTTCTTTCCCGGGATTTCCCAGTTTCTTCCTCCACCATTAATACTGGCCGCCATGTATAGCCTATCGTGTGCTGAAAAATGGCGTTAAGCCGCACAACAACAACAACAACAACAACAACATTGAATTATAATGCTTATAGTTTTAAGCTTGCAAAAATCATGTCATGCTAGTAGCAATAATTTATATGGACCAAAGGGTATCTCCAGCAGATTTAGATTGAATTAATGTCTCAAGTAGTATAATTAGAGATCTTATTTGTATTGAGGCATTTTTTAATCTTAATCAACCAATGCCTGCCCAATTTCCTCTGTCACATAATAGATAAATATCACTATTATTCTTTGCAAGTGAAAAATATTGCAGATTCCTAACACCATAATCACAAGCTTAGCAAGCTCAGCCTAAAGGGTTTAGTGAGAATTAAATAGATTGATGTTATTGGATGTAAATAATTGAAACTACTAAGATGCATGAATGATGAACTTTAAAAATATTATTTTTTAATCTTTTTAGGAACATTATTCAAAGGATGCATGTAAGTATATGAATTGATATGCCTTTGCAAGGCAATAATTTGCTAGACTCCCTTTCAGAACCCTCCTCCTCTGTATATAAATGTGAACTTCAGATTTTATTATTTCTTTTTTTCTTCAGCTCCTATGACTGGAAAAAGCCAGTGAGCATATAGTATGGCCCTGCATATATCATGCACTTTAATCGCCCATCATCTCTTAATATTTGATATTTTTGGCTTCTGAGAAACACTGGACCAATTTTAACCCAGTTTCAGGCGCAACTATCAGTCCCCTCTTCCTCAGGTATGGCTGTCATTACTAGTAATAAATCAGTAAAATAATGAAATGGAGACAAACAGTCATACATACAATTATATTTTTATAAAGGATATACAACATATCAATTCTTTTATTAAAATTTTATAAGACTATTTAGTGCCTTGGCATTAAAGCTATTAGGAAAGAAAGTATGTAGCCTATGAAACCAGTAACTTTCCTTTATTAGTCTATTTATCTCTCCATGCACAATATATATTGGCATGAAAGAGAAATCGACTAAAGAGTGATTATTTGTATTAAAATATATTGAAACATTGCTAGTAATGAAAACTCATGAAATGCCTTCTTTAAAACCAGTCAAGTCAAAAATGTTTACAAACATCAACAAAAAGCATTCTGGGCATAAAGTCCAGGGCTTCATCCATATGTTTGTTGCTAATTTTTTTTTGTTCTGCGCAGCAATGCAGGTTGCTGACTATCTATAGCAAACGGACTTTGTGGATGACTTGAACTGTGGGAAAGCAAGTCTTATTGATTATGGCATCAAAACATCAAAGTTGTGTGTGAGTGTGTGATTTGGATTTTTAATGTAGCTTCAACAAATTCTCAGCCATATTGCTCAAATGTCTGCAATCTGGCAGTTTATGGTGATGTTTCTCACAGGGGCATTATGCTGCAAACACGAAACATCATGTCCCACCCAGTCACATTATTCTGACACCAGGCCAATTAGTCATAACACTAACCTCGCTGAGTGCCAAGCGAAGCAGCTGTTTGCACCATTTTTTATATAAGACTTTAGTTATGACTCAGCAGGTGGATGTTCTAACCACTTAGGCAACCAGAGCAGTCAGGTCAAAGTTAAATATTGTGTTACTAAAAGAAGTGTGTATTCCAAATTCAGTCACAAAATTTCTCAATGATTGTATCTGGGCAAGGACAAATCCATTATATTTTCGAATAGAAAGTTAATGTCTCAAGGAAGAAAAATGGTTCTGGATTGCTACATTTAGGCATCAAAGAGCTCTCTGAATTAATGGCCAAAAGGTTAAAGTTCAAGGTCACTGTGATTGCAAGAATAAATTAGGAGCAAACAATCATGCAAATTTTAGTATATTATAGGAAAAACTTTGCTATAACACTTAAATAAGTTGGATATGCTTTTGTTGTAAAATAATACCTGAGAGAAAACGTAAGAAGCAACCTGCAGAATATTTGACAGAAGGAAGAATGGATTTTGTTTTACTGTGGAGAATAAAAGTTGGTATGATAGACTAGAGTCAGATGATAAAGAAATTCTAGATGAATTTAATAGTAATATTGTTATGCTGAATATATAATAGAATATATAATATAATATAATTATATATAAATATAATATAATTTAATTTCAGTATCATTCACTGAATTTGATGTCAGTTTGTCATAAAGTCAACGTTATCCTAATCAAGCATTCAGACCTCATAGGGATTGAATAGTCAAAATTGCAAATTCGCAGATTCTGTTTGAGTAAATTTCTAAAGTTATGTGGTATCCAGCAGAATGTAAAGCCTTTTTTGCACACAGTGATTTATCATCTAATTCAATTTCTGATTTTATTTTTCTACTTTTGTTTGAAGGTCCAAATACTGAGTGCTGTGCAGCAGTATATGAAGACTTTGTGGAAATATATTCATTCATTTGTGCAACATGATATGTATTTTCATCATAAATTCGTTGAAATTCATTAATGACGAGGAATTCATACCAAATTACATATTTTCATGTGTAGAATACATCCATGGATCCACACAAACATCTATAGAAACATACAATCATGCAAAGTTCAGCATATCCTAGGAAGAAGTCTACTATAATACACAGGACCAAATATTATGTATGGAAATATAGTCATACATAGCCTGTGCAGTGTTAGGAAGTTGGTTATATCATTATAGAGGAAACAACTTTAAAGTAAAGTTGATGCAAGTTCTCCATTACAACACATTGTATCATCATGTTCCTGACGTTAATCAGTAGTATCATACTGTTATTTATTTCTTCTCTTTCATCATATCCTTCACAAAACAGTTGGTAAGTATTATATGAATACATTTCTACTGCTTTCTCAAAAAAGTCATCATCGCAACAGTAAAAAGAGCAGAAAATCAATTTTTCCCTTCCATTAACCATTCTTTTGTCCGCAGAATGATCCTTAAGAGAAAATGGTTGTAGTGAACTGAAGAAAATTTGATAGAAGGAAGACTGAATTTTGTTTTACAGTAGAGAACATAAGATGGTATGATAGAGTCAGCTTACAAAGAATTCTAGATAAAATTAATATTAATATTCTTATGTTGAATTGTTTTACTGTAACAATATTATATTTTGTTTATTTTTTCTTATAATAGTTTATTTTAGTTTCTGTAACATTGATTGAACTTGAGTTCAGTTTGTGATGAAGTCAACATGATCCTGATGGAATTGAGATCTCGTCAGGATGAATATTAGATTTCTTAATTGCTCAGATTCTCGTTGAATACATTTCCAAAGTTATTTTGTTTTGAAGAGAATGTGAAGCCTTTGTGCACACACAATGATTTATTGTATAATTGAATTTCTTATTTTATTTGTCTAATGTTCTTTGAATTTCTAAAAACTGAGTGCTATAAGCAGGATATGAAGACTTTATGGAAATAGATTCATTGATTTGTGCAACATACGATGGATTTTCATCATAAATTAGTTGAGATTCATGCAAAGTTCATCATATCCTTGGAAAATGTCTGCCTTATGCATATGAACAAATATAGTGAAAGAAATATAGCCATAAATATCCTGTTCACTGTTAGGAATTTAGTCATATTATAATAGAGGATACAACTAAATTGAAGAAAATATCATAGAAGGAAGAATGAATTTTCCTTTACTGTAGAGAACATACATTGGTATGATAGTTTAGAGTCAGATTATAAAGAACTTCTAGATGAATTTAATAGGAATATTGTTATGTTGAATTTCGTTTCAGGATGAATATTACATTTGTTAATTGCTCAGATTCTGTTTGAATACATTTCCAGAGTTCTGTGGTATCCAGTACAATATGAATCCTTTCTGCACATACACTGATTTATTGTATAATTCAGTTTTTGATTTTAGTTGTCTAATTTGATAGAAGGAAGAACGAATTTTGTTTTACTGTAGAGAAAATACGTTAGTATGATAGATTAGAATAATAGATTTTTTAATTGCTCAAATTCTGATTCAATACATTTCCATTGTTAGGTGGTATCCAGTAGAATGTAAATCCCTTGTGCACATACACATGGATTTATTGTATAATTCAGTTTCTGATTTTAGTTGTCTAATCTTCTTTGAATTTCCAAAAACTGAGTGCTATGAGCAGGGTATGAAGACTTTATGGGAATAGATTTGTTCATTTGTGCAACATAACATGCATTTTCATCATAAATTAGTTGAGATTGATTAATAATACATTTTTTAATTGCTCAGATTCAGTTTCAATACATTTCCAGAGTTATGTGGTATCCAGTAGAATATGAATCCTTTCTGCATACACAATGATTTATTGTATAATTCAGTTTCTGTATATAGTTGTCTACTTTTTTTGAATTTCCAAAATCTGAGTGCTATAAGTAGGATATGAAGACTTTATGGAAATAAGATTTATAGATTTGTGCAGCTTAACATGCATTTTCATCATAAATTAATTGAGATTCATGCACAGTTCATCATATCCCTGGAAAATGTCTGCCTTATGCATATAAACAAATATAGTGAAAGAAATATAGCCAGAAATAGCCTGTTCAATGTTAGGCATTTGGTTATGTTGTTATCGAGAATACAAGTAAATTGAAGAAAATTTGATAGAGGGAAGAATGAATTTTGTTTACTGTAGAGAAAATACGTTGTTATGATAAATTAGAGTTAGATCATAAAGAACATCTAGATGAATCTAATAGGAATATTGTTATGCTGAATTTCGTTTCAGGATGAATATTACATTTGTTAATTGCTCAGATTCTGTTTGAATACGTTTCCAGAGTTATGTGGTATCCAGTAGAATATGAATCCTTTCTGCATATACAATGATTTAGTGTATAATTCAGTTTCTGAATTTAGTTGTCTACTTTTTTTGAATTTCCAAATCTGAGTGCTATAAGCAGGATATGAAGACTTTATGGAAATAGATTCATAGATTTGTGCAGCTTAACATGCATTTTCATCATAAATTAATTGAGATTCATGCACAGTTCATCATATCCCTGGACAATGTCTGCCTTATGCATATAAACAAATATAGTGAAAGAAATATAGCCATAAATAGCCTGTTCAATGTTAGGAATTTGGTTATATTATTGTCGAGGATACAACTAAATTGAAGAAAATTTGATAGAAGTAAGAATGAATTTTGTTTTCCTGTAGAGAAAATATGTTGGTATGATAGATTAGAATAATAGATTTTTTAATTGTTCAAATTCTGATTCAGTACATTTCCATTGTTATGTGGTATCCAGTAGAATGTAAATCCCTTGTGCACACACACATGGATTTATTGTATAATTCAGTTTCTGATTTTAGTTGTCTAATTTTCTTAGAATTTCCAAAACCTGAGTGCTATGAGCAGGGTATGAAGACTTTATGGGAATAGATTTGTTCATTTGTGCAACATGACATGCATTTGCATCATAAATTAGTTGAGATTGATTAACAACCAGGAGTTCATAGCAAATTACTTATCTTCATGTATAGATGCATGCATGTTTACACACAAACATCTATAGAAACATACAATCATGCAAAGTTCAGCATATCCTAGGAACAAGTTTACTATAAAGCAACAGGAACAAACAGTGATAGAAATAAAGCCATACATAGCCTGTGCAGTGTTAGGAATTTGGTTATATTATTATAGAGGAAGCAACTTTGTAATAAAGTTGATGCAAATTCTCCATTACAACACATTGTATCATCATGTTCCTATCTATACTGACATTAATCAGTAGTATCATATTGTTTTGTATTTCTTCTTTTTCATCATATCCTTCACAAAATAGATTAGATGAATACATTTGTACTACTTCCCCTAAAATGTCATCATCGCAAGATTACAGAAGAGTAGAAAATTAATTTTTCCCTTCCATTGACCACTCTTGTTTCTGTAAAATGATCCTTAAGAGAAAATGGTTGTAGTGAACTGAAGAAAATTTGATAGAAGGAAGACTGAATTTTGTTTTACTATAGAGAACATAAGATGGTGTGATGGAGTCAGATTACAAAGAATTCTAGATGAATTTAATATTCATATTGTTATATTGAATTGCTTTTCTGTAACAATATTGAATTTTGTTTATTTTGCCTTATAATAGTTTATTTTAATTTCTGCTTCATTGATTGAATTTGAGTTCAATTTGTGATGAAGTCAACATGATCCTGATGGAATTGAGATCTTGTCAGGATGAATATTAGATTTCTTAATTGCTCAGATTCTCGTTGAATACATTTCCAAAGTTATATGGTTTCCAAGAGAATGTGAAGCCTTTGTGCACACACAATGATTTATTGTATAATTGAATTTCTTATTTTATTTGTCTAATTTTCTTTAAATTTCCAAAACCTGAATGCTATGAGCAGGGTATGAAGACTTTATGGGAATAGATTTGTTCATTTGTGCAACATAACATGCATTTTCATCATAAATTAGTTGAGATTGATTAATAACCAGGAGTTCATAGCAAATTACTTATCTTCAAGTATAGATGCATGCATGTTTACACACAAACATCTATATAAACATATAATCATGCAAAGTTCAGCATATCCTAGGAACAAGTTTACTATAACGCAACAGGAACAAACAGTGACAGAAATCAAGCCATACATAGCCTGTGCAGTGTTAGGAATTTGGTTATATTATTATAGAGGAAGCAACTTTCTAGTAAACTTGATGCAAATTCTCCATTACAACACATTGTATCATCATGTTCCTATCTATACTGGCATCAATCATAGTATCATATTGTTTTGTATTTCTTCTTTTTCATCATATCCTTCACAAAATAGACCGTAAGTATTAGATGAATACATTTGTAATTCTTCCCCTAAAATGTCATCATCGCAAGATTACAAAAGAGTAGAAAATTATTTTTTCTTTTCCATTTACCATTCTGTTGTCTGTAAAATGATCCCTAAGAGAAAATGTGTGAAGGAAATTGAAGAAAATTTGATAGAAGTAAGAATGAATTTTGCTGTAGAGAACATAAGTTGGTATCATAGATAACAAAGAAATTCTAGATGACATTAATAGTAATTTTGTTTTGTTGAATTTTATTTCGGTAACAGTATTATGTTTTGTTTATTTTTCTTTATAATAGTGCAATTTAATTTTCATATCATTGATTAAATTTGAGTTCAGTTTGTGATGAAGTCAGCATGATCCTGATGTATTTGAAATCTCATCAGGATGAATATTAGAATTTTTCATTGCTCAGATTCTCTTTGAATACATTTCTAAAGTTATTTGGTATTCTAGAGAATTTCAAGTCCTTGTGCACACACAATGATTTATTGTATAATTGAATTTCTTATTTTATTTGTCTAATTTTCTTTGAATTTCCAAATATTGTGTGCTATAAGCAGGATATGAGGACTTTGTGGAAATAGATTCATTTGTTTGTGCAACATAACATGTACTTTCATCATCATCAGTTGGTTGAGATTGATTAATGACCAGGAATTCACACCAAATTACATATCTTCATGTATAGATGCATGCATGGATACACACAAACATCTATAGAAACATATAATCATGCAAAGTTCAGCATATCCTAGGAAGAAGTTTACTATAATGCACAGGACCAAATATCATGAAGGAAATATAGTCATACATAGCCTGTGCACTGTTAGGAATTTGGTTATATTATTATAGATAAAACAACTTTAAAGTACAGTTGATGCAAGTTCTCCATTACAACACATTGTATCATCATGTTCCTATATATACTGACGTTAATCAGTAGTATCATATTGTTTTGTATTTCTTCTCTTTCATCATATCCTTCACAAAACAGGACGTAAGTATTATATGAATACATTTCTACTGCTTTCTTAAAAAAGTCATCATCGTAACAGTACAAAGAGTAGAAAATCAATTTTTCCCTTCCATTGACCACTCTTGTGTGTGTAAAATGATCCTTAAGAGAAAATGGTTGTAGTGAACTGAAGAAAATTTGATAGAAGGAAGACTGAATTTTGTTTTACTATAGAGAACATAAGATGGTGTGATGGAGTCAGATTACAAAGAATTTTACATGAATTTAATATTAATATTGTTATGTTGAATTGCTTTTCTGTAACAATATTGAATTTTGTTTATTTTGCCTTATAATAGTTTATTTTAATTTCTGCATCATTGATTGAATTTGAGTTCAATTTGTGATGAAGTCAACATGATCCTGATGGAATTGAGATCGTGTCAGGATGAATATTAGATTTCTTAATTGCTCAGATTCTCGTTGAATACATTTCCAAAGTTATATGGTTTCCAAGCGAATGTGAAGCCTTTGTGCACACACAATGATTTATTGTATAATTGAATTTCTTATTTTATTTGTCTAATTTTCTTTAAATTTCCAAAACCTGAGTGCTATAAGCAGGACATGAAGACTTCATTGAAATAGATTCATTGATTTGTGCAACATAAGATGCATTTTCATCATAAATTAGTCCAGCTTCATGCAAAGTTCATCATAGCCTTGGAAAATGTCTGCCTTATGCATATAAACAAATATAGTGAAAGAAATATAGTCATAAATATCCTGTTCAATGTTAGGAATTTGGTTATATCGTTATAGAGGATACAACTGAATTGAAGAAAATATCATAGAAGGAAGAATGAATTTTCTTTTACTGTAGAGAAAATACGTTGGTATGATAGATTAGAGTTAGATGATAAAGAACTTCTAGATGAATCTAATAGGAATATTGTTATGTTGAATTTCGTTTCAGGATGAATATTACATTTGTTAATTGCTCAGATTCAGTTTGAATACGTTTCCAGAGTTATGTGGTATCCAGTAGAATATGAATCCTTTCTACATACACAATGATTTATTGTATAATTCAGTTTCTGAATTTAGTTGTCTACTTTTTTTGAATTTCCAAAATCTGAGTGCTATAAGCAGGATATGAAGACTTTATGGAAATAGATTCATAGATTTGTGCAGCTTAACATGCATTTTCATCATAAATTAATTGAAATTCATGCACAGTTCATCATATTCCTGGAAAATGTCTGCCTTATGCATATAAACAAATATAGTGAAAGAAATATAGCCAGAAATAGCCTGTTCAATGTTAGGAATTTGGTTATATTATTATCGAGGATACAACTAAATTGAAGAAAATTTGATAGAAGGAAAAATGAATTTTGTTTTACTGTGGAGAAAATACTTTGGTATGATCGATTAGAATAATAGATTTTTTAATTGTTCAAATTCTGATTCAGTACATTTCATTGTTATGTGGTATCCAGTAGAATGTAAATCCCTTGTGCACACACACATGGATTTATTGTATAATTCAGTTTCTGATTTTAGTTGTCTAATTTTCTTAGAATTTCCAAAAACTGAGTGCTATGAGCAGGGTATGAAGACTTTATGGGAATAGATTTGTTCATTTGAGCAACATAACATGCATTTTCATCATAAATTAGTTGAGATTGATTAATAACCAGGAGTTCATAGCAAATTACTTATCTTCAAGTATAGATGCATGCATGTTTACACACAAACATCTATATAAACATATAATCATGCAAAGTTCAGCATATCCTAGGAACAAGTTTACTATAACGCAACAGGAACAAACAGTGACAGAAATCAAGCCATACATAGCCTGTGCAGTGTTAGGAATTTGGTTATATTATTATAGAGGAAGCAACTTTCTAGTAAACTTGATGCAAATTCTCCATTACAACACATTGTATCATCATGTTCCTATCTATACTGACATCAATCATAGTATCATATTGTTTTGCATTTCTTCTTTTTCATCATATCCTTCACAAAATAGATTAGATGAATACATTTGTACTACTTCCCCTAAAATGTCATCATCGCAAGATTACAGAAGAGTAGAAAATTAATTTTTCCCTTCCATTGACCACTCTTGTTTCTGTAAAATGATCCTTAAGAGAAAATGGTTGTAGTGAACTGAAGAAAATTTGATAGAAGGAAGACTGAATTTTGTTTTACTATAGAGAACATAAGATGGTGTGATGGAGTCAGATTACAAAGAATTCTAGATGAATTTAATATTCATATTGTTATATTGAATTGCTTTTCTGTAACAATATTGAATTTTGTTTATTTTGCCTTATAATAGTTTATTTTAATTTCTGCTTCATTGATTGAATTTGAGTTCAATTTGTGATGAAGTCAACATGATCCTGATGGAATTGAGATCTTGTCAGGATGAATATTAGATTTCTTAATTGCTCAGATTCTCGTTGAATACATTTCCAAAGTTATATGGTTTCCAAGAGAATGTGAAGCCTTTGTGCACACACAATGATTTATTGTATAATTGAATTTCTTATTTTATTTGTCTAATTTTCTTTAAATTTCCAAAACCTGAGTGCTATAAGCAGGACATGAAGACTTCATTGAAATAGATTCATTGATTTGTGCAACATACGATGGATTTTCATCATAAATTAGTCCAGCTTCATACAAAGTTCATCATAGCCTTGGAAAATGTCTGTCTTATACATATAAACAAATATAGTGAAAGAAATATAGTCATAAATATCCTGTTCAATGTTAGGAATTTGGTTATATCGTTATAGAGGATACAACTAAATTGAAGAAAATATCATAGAAGGAAGAATGAATTTTCTTTTACTGTAGAGAAAATACGTTGGTATGATAGATTAGAGTTAGATGATAAAGAACTTCTAGATGAATCTAATAGGAATATTGTTATGTTGAATTTCGTTTCAGGATGAATATTACATTTGTTAATTGCTCCGATTCTGTTTGAATACGTTTCCAGAGTTATGTGGTATCCAGTAGAATATGAATCCTTTCTACATACACAATGATTTATTGTATAATTCAGTTTCTGAATTTAGTTGTCTACTTTTTTTGAATTTCCAAAATCTGAGTGCTATAAGCAGGATATGAAGACTTTATGGAAATAGATTCATAGATTTGTGCAGCTTAACATGCATTTTCATCATAAATTAATTGAGATTCATGCACAGTTCATCATATCCCTGGACAATGTCTGCCTTATGCATATAAACAAATATAGTGAAAGAAATATAGCCATAAATAGCCTGTTCAATGTTAGGAATTTGGTTATATTATTGTCGAGGATACAACTAAATTGAAGAAAATTTGATAGAAAGAAGAATGAATTTTGTTTTCCTGTAGAGAAAATACGTTGGTATGATAGATTAGAATAATAGATTTTTTAATTGCTCAAATTCTGATTCAATACATTTCCATTGTTATGTGGTATCCAGTAGAATGTAAATCCCTTGTGCACACACACATGGATTTATTGTATAATTCAGTTTCTGATTTTAGTTGTCTAATTTTCTTAGAATTTCCAAAACCTGAGTGCTATGAGCAGGGTATGAAGACTTTATGGGAATAGATTTGTTCATTTGTGCAACATGACATGCATTTGCATCATAAATTAGTTGAGATTGATTAATAACCAGGAGTTCATAGCAAATTACGTATCTTCATGTATAGATGCATGCATGTTTACACACAAACATCTATAGAAACATACAATCATGCAAAGTTCAGCATATCCTAGGAACAAGTTTACTATAACGCAACAGGAACAAACAGTGATAGAAATAAAGCCATACATAGCCTGTGCAGTGTTAGGAATTTGGTTATATTATTATAGAGGAAGCAACTTTGTAATAAAGTTGATGCAAATTCTCCATTACAACACATTGTATCATCATGTTCCTATCTATACTGACATTAATCAGTAGTATCATATTGTTTTGTATTTCTTCTTTTTCATCATATCCTTCACAAAATAGATTAGATGAATACATTTGTACTACTTCCCCTAAAATGTCATCATCGCAAGATTACAGAAGAGTAGAAAATTAATTTTTCCCTTCCATTGACCACTCTTGTTTCTGTAAAATGATCCTTAAGAGAAAATGGTTGTAGTGAACTGAAGAAAATTTGATAGAAGGAAGACTGAATTTTGTTTTACTATAGAGAACATAAGATGGTGTGATGGAGTCAGATTACAAAGAATTCTAGATGAATTTAATATTCATATTGTTATATTGAATTGCTTTTCTGTAACAATATTGAATTTTGTTTATT